>JBBPQV010000079.1:0-46923 GCA_038092675.1 Boletus rufocinnamomeus
TCTTGTAATGCAATTATTGCCTAAAGTATCCTGATTAATTACTGTCATCTAAGCAAGCAACGACTGCCAGGCGACGATGGCTTGGATATGTTACCTGTGGTGAACTCTTGTTGTGCTTCGCGGGCTCTGATTTTATTTTCTCTAGAGTAAATGGCCATTTGGTCGATCCAGCCGGCGCGGCAGCAGATGCCAGAGACACTGCGCGATGATGTTCTTGTCCGGTATATTTTCCATGCCTCGTCTCAGAGTCAAAACTTTCGGATGATATGAGGTGGGACTACGTCTCCTAGCTCTCCCTGATTTAAATAAATTGCGTTATCAAGTTTGGTATGTTTGAGTCTGGCCACTTCATCGGTGCATCGGACGAATTGCTATCGGGAAACGGTCCAATGGATTGTTAGTTCGTTGTTCCTGCGGGATTCGTGGCGACAAACTGACGTACTCGAGAGGCCAAATCCCGCGCCATCCTCGTCCTCCTGCCTCAAGTGTGACATCCATCCGAGTGGCGGTACCGTAGCCGCCGACGCCGACGCAGAGCACTCCGTTGTGGCTTCCAACGCAGATAATTCGGTGCTCGGCGGGGCGGGTGGGAGTCAGCGTCGACGATTGGGTCGATGAAATCGGTCTTGGCGAGGTCGACCTTGAACGACTTGCGGGTGGGGGTTGGGAAGAAACCATCATTGTTGGTGAACTTCTTTGCTGGCTCGCTCGTTGAAGGGGGATCTTGCTTCGTACCAGGTCCTCCCACCGATCCTCGCATCCACGCTCGTTGTACTCGAACTGCCAGGAGGGCGGGGGCGACACGGCCGACTTTTCACGTCCCTCCTTCTCCGACCCGTCGGATATGATACAGGACGCGGAGGATGACAATAATCAGCCGAATGAACGTGCTCATAATTTGTGGCCTAAATACAGACCGTGGTCATGAATGAATTTGGTGTCCTGGCAACTCAATCAAACCGAGATATATGTGAGCTGGTACACCCCAGCTCTCAATACGGGTTGTACCGATGGGCCGTGAGCTGGTTGATAATGGTCTTGTCACTCCCTACTCACTTCATATCGCCTTCAGCCTGCCAGCTGGGTCCAATTCGACATATGGCCCGATTTCGGATGGTGGATATGCCATCTACCCAAATGCCGTTATCCACGACACACAGACCGCCCTTTCTGTCATGTTCAAGAAATGGATGTTAAGTAGCCCCAGGAAATACGCCTTTGACGTTCTGGAACGCCAGTGGTAATTGATGACCAGTAGTCCACAGAGTCGAAGTAAAGGCATTAGACTTTACCGTGTGTCAGCAACATCGTCACTGCTGAGGTAATGAACTGACTAAGACCGGCGAACACGGTCAGAGCTTCGGCATGAATTTTGAGTATATCCTGCTTGTTCCCCGACCATCATGTTCCGCCAGTTTGCGCGTCTCCCACTTCGCAGATGCTTGCATTCACAAACAGGCTCCAGTCCTCGACCGTTTTCACGATATACCCGCTCATTTTACGCGCTCGGTGCATCGGTAACCGTCGCAGGATACTTGGCTTGGTCATGGAGTTCCAATAGTCGGCATATATCATTAGATTCGGAACCCGTTTCTGGTGTGTTTGTTTCTCGTTGGTCGGGATGTAAACGTTGACGGTCCATGTGCGCTTAGCACCTAAAAAGCAGCCTACATCACCGAAGCACGCGTCTACTCCGAGGCCCTCCGATGCACCAACGCCTTCGGTGCCTCGAAGTGACGCGCCCGAACTGGCCGCGGTATCTCTCGTGGGTGACGAATCTTATCAGGAGCCATCAGAAACGTCAATAGAAGGCGAGGGGGCCGAAGAAGAGTCTTCCGGTGGTGCTTTCAATCCGGAGACAGGGGAAATTAACTGGGATTGCCCATGTCTCGGCGGGATGGCTTATGGACCCTGCGGTCAGCAGTTCCGAGAGGCATTCTCATGTTTCGTATATTCCGAGGCAGACCCAAAGGGCATCGATTGTGTAGAAAAGTTCAAGGCCATGCAGGACTGTTTCCGTGAGCACCCCGATGTTTATGGTGATGGTACGTAAATCTACCCTTGGGAATATGCCACTATGTAATTTTCGCTGCAGAAATCATGGACGACGATGAGGAGGAACCTCCTACCGGATCTTTGACCACCGAAAAGACGGAAGGTGACCTTCACCTCTCGGACAGCCTTCCCTCAGAGAAGACAGAGCAACTACCAACTTCCGCATCATCGTAGGATTATGGACATTATAGACGCAGCATATAGCGGACCAAGAACTGATTGATTGCATGGATAATCACTACTCAGTGCTGATATACATCATACAAAAGGGAGTAAGCATTGGTATTGTTATACGAGATTTTAGCGGGTGACAGATCAGTTTTGGAATCGTTTCTCGATGACCTGGTCGTTCAGCTTGTACCCATTGGCTGCAAATAATTTTGAACGCAAGAATGGTGATGTGTCGTAAATGTCGTGCTCCTTTGCCTGCAACAGATGGTGAGTCATTGTGGTGCGTGCCAAACCTGTCTCTCACCCTCTCTTCAAGCTCAGAGACTTTGATAGATATCAAATCTGGTTGCTCATGCCTCTGGAGTTGGTGGAATCGCGCTTTCTCCTTGACAAGTTGGCCAAGAATGAAGGCGAGCAGTTCCTCGTAGTCCCGAGCTTGTGTGAGATACTTTCGGAAACCCTGAACACTAATAGTCAGTTCCTCGCACGCAGCAGGTCGCGACACACTCACCCTTTCGAGTGTCTTTTTAATGGTGAGTTTCTGTGCACTGACAAAGCTGCCAACAGCGACAGAAATAGCCAAGTCAATGTCGTCGGCACGAACATATTCTCTGAGACACATCTTGGCGCTGGCCTCCGCCATCCGAATCATGCTCTCCAGGTGACGTATGGTGATAGGGTATGAGCCTGTGGCTAAAGACTCCCGTCGGAGATCAACAAAGAGACGCGAAAGCTTTTCCTGGTCCATGTCATACAGTTGAGGTCGGACTCTCTCTCGAGCGTACATGATATACTTCCGGAGAACGTCCTGGGGTATAAACTAATGGACAGTCAGGTTTAGTTTCCCTTTAAGCATGGTATGACATACATCAGCGTCGAGGACAGTGCCAACGTCCATCTCCTCCTTCTCGGGGGTAAACTTGGGGTGGCTACGCAGATGGCTGCCCACCACAAACCGTGCAAGGAGTTCATCTTGCACTGGGTCTACGGTATCTTTTACGACGCAGAGCACATCGAACCGTGAGAGAATGGGCTCCGTCAATTCGACATTCTGTTGGAATGGTATTGTGGGGTTGTATCGTCCGCGGATAGGGTTAGCTGCAGCGATGACTGCACACCGAGCACGGAGCGATGTCACAATGCCAGCTTTTGATATGGAAATGGATTGTTGTTCCATGGCTTCGTGAATAGAGGTTCGATCCGCATCATTCATTTTATCGAACTCGTCGATAAGGCATGTTCCTTTGTCGGCCAGGACGAGCGCTCCACCTTCGAGGGTCCACTCACGGGTGACGGGGTCTTTGCGAACACTGGCCGTCAAACCCACAGCTGATGCGCCCTGCCCAGTGGCGAAGACAGAGCGATGCGCAGTTTTCTCCACGTATTTCAAGAACTGAGACTTTGCTGTACCAGGGTCACCAAGGAGGAGGACGTTGATATCACCTCGGATAGGATGTTTGCGCTTGACATCCTTCGGGATACCGCCAAAAAGGGATAGGGCAAGGGCAGTCTTGATGTCTTCATGGCCATATATTGACGGGGCAATAGATTTGATGATCCGTTTGCGTATTCGTTCATCCCGTGCGAGGGCTCGAATTTCCTTTTCATCCTCTTCAGTAAGCCTGAACGCGGCAAAGAGGTCCTCCTTTTTGTTGATGTGGTTTGCTTCGATGATGGTGGAGAAGACAGGAAAGCCGTTCTTAGAGTTGAGTGATGCATCGAAGTTGTTCCGGTATATTCCAGTCACTTCCTATCTCTGAGAGTGAGACTCACTCATAACTGAGAACTAATATATACACACAATTTCTTCCCCTGGCTTCGCCTGGTCAATCAGATCCCACAGGAGAATGACCTCACGATGCCTTGGTAGACGTCCTGGTGGAACAGATCCTGGAGATTCTTGCAAGGTCATTTTCTGATAGTTGCGATACACTGTCTGGAGAGGGTAGTTAGCGTAAGAAACAACGACCACCACTCGACTCACTTGCTCAGAGTTGACCGGGAAAGGGCCTTTACTCTCGCAGTTAGGGCAATAACTGATCTTCACTTCCTTGGTTGCATCTTGGTAAAATGGACCCAAAACAGCACCACACTTGCGACAGTCGAATTTTACATATTTCAGTTGAGGGAAGACGCCGGTCCGACGAGTCACAACACCGGATACTCGAACGAGATTGTTCAAGTTGGAGCGGCGGAGGTCGCGAAGGGACGAACTAAGCGGAAGATCGGCGATGCGAACATGAACCTCGGAATGAATGCGTTCATAGGATGGATAGTAAACGAGGATTGCATTCAGCGCCACTTCATCGAAAATCGTCAGCATTGCGGCCGGAGAGTTAGTGAGGAAGTAAGCAAGGATGGGCTTCGAAACTGCAAGGTGAAGATATGACACTTCGAGTGATTCAGCATTCGCTAGGGGAGGATGTCAGGATACAGCAAGCTCATTATATGTTCACCTACTCTCTCCAAGGTTGCGAATGCGTTGACCATATACTGAATTTCCATTCTCGTCGACATAAGTCATCAAAAATTGGCGGAAATGTTTGACGATTGAACGTCGAACGCGATCGTTAGCTATCCACTCGACAATTGACTTCGCCTTGATATCGCTCAGTTGTTCCAGGGGAATTTCCTGTTAAGCAAATCATCAGCAAAAGCAACCACGTTGTATGAAACATGCTAACATCGTCTAGGCCATCCATATCATCCAAATCCCGGCGTTCATCGTATTGACGACGAGTACGTCGCTTCATGCGAGCTACGCCGAGACCCCCATCCAAGGCATCCTCGTCATCCATATCGTCGCTCTCCAGAAACCGAGGTGCACGACTCCTAACTGCAGCGCGACCTCCCGCTCTACCGCTGCGCTCTAGCCGATCTCTTCGATCCATTTTCGCCTCCGCGGCCCTGCGGGCAACGCCAGACAGATCTTCAAATTCGCCTTCGTCATCGATATCACGGTCGGAGTAATGATCAAGGAGTTCATTAGTAGCATAGTCTCTTTCGTAGATCGATGAGAGGTAAGCGGGAGGGCCATAACATCTGCATGGACTCACTCCTCCAAGCCATCTGCGAAAAGATCTTCACCCTCGCCATCTTCCTCGTCATCTTCAAGATCCCTCACTGCATCGCGCTCGTCTAGGCTATCGTCGGTGTCCGAAAATGGGGCTGGAGGGGACGAAGGGGGTAATGAGGACGAGGACTCGCGCCTCTGAGGTGTGGGATGTGGAACAGGAGAACTGCTGGGTATTCCGGGGGACCTGGCGCGCTTGTTACGTCTGGGTGTCTGAGACTGTGATGGGTTTAAGAACCGTTTGGGTGAAGGACAGAAATCTTACTCACCATGATGATGACCAGAAGATGAGAAACGAATAACGCGTCGCGACGCGTCTCACTTGCGTCTGAGTTCGAAAGCGTGTAATAATAACATTTTTATTTTGTCAAAAATAATCTGCAAATTGTAAGTTGAGCATGTCAAGCGTTGACTGGCAGACGGCGGTGAGGCAGGAGGAAGAGTATCTGCGCAAGGTGCATCCGACTGCGGACGATATCCCGGGATGCATTTCTCTACTGGACGGATTTCTCCTTTGCCATGGCGCGTGTCCAGCTATCTCATCTCTCTTCCGTCTCACATGTCTCGTGCAGTCGTCGGGTCTCAGGTGAAATCTCTCTATCGACATGGACGGATGTCAGAATGTCGTGACAAGATGGAGGACTTCAAGTTCTGCATGAGTCTCAAGTCGATGGAACCAGAAGCCAAGAGAGATGCCTGGATCCATCGCCGCGCCGAATGGTGGGCCAACAGACGACTCGGAAAGAGCAGCGAAAACGTTTGGGGCGTCAGGAAGTAGGCCGCTGACAGCTCTTTTGCCAATGTCACTGATCACCCCGCACAACAATCAGGGAACTTCTGTCAAACTGGCCACCCTCCCTTTCCGACGATGCTGCGCAATCCTCCGGCACAATTACTTAGCCCGTGACCTAAACGGACTCGGACGAATCCGTGTTGATGGGAGAACCATGATGCTTTCTGATGGGCACCGCTGTATCCGTCGGAAGAACATTGACAGCTTCCCGATCCAATGACTGATGAGCGCATTCCATGATGAATCATGATACTCCAATGTGTGAGTTACCCTGTCAACCTGATCCACTTGTGGTGCACAGCCCTTGATACGATGTCGACTGAGTTGCTATATTCTGCGAGACCAACCGGGCACACTTTGCCTCAGCTGACCATCATGTTCTCGCCACTGTCATTCACCACTCAGCCCTGGAAGGGATTCTATCTTGGATATGGGCTTTGCACAACCTTACTGCAAATACCCCTATGGACCTTACGTTACATGTGGCCTTCCATGCGCCCATTTCCCTCCTGGTCACTGGGTCATACTATTGCAGTACAATTGAGTAGACGTGTTGCACACATCTCTTCTGTGTAAGTTCCAATCCGGTCAGCAACTTTGCCAAACCTGACATACCCGGTCTTCAAAACGAGTAGAACAGGGGGTATTGTGGGCCTGCCAACCCATCATGCCATTTTACCAGCAGATGATGCGGAAGCTGTCTGGATTGATGGTACTCCTCACCTCGTGACTGCGGAGCTAGAGATATGGGCGTTTGTGTCCAAGGTTCAGCCGGAACGCATTCCAGGTTACTGGTATGGCAAGAAAGGTGACCCCTCAATGCCCGCGACACCAATTCCCTCTGGGCAGAGGGTATTCTATTTCCTTCACGGAGGCGGGTACATACAATTGTCAGCCCACCCGCACGATGTGACATCGAACATTACACGCGCTCTCGTAGAGCTGGATGATTCCGCATCTCATGCTCTCGCATTGGAATATCGCCTATCTGCTACTGCCCCCCTTCCTGACCAAAATCCTTTCCCGGCCGCTCTCCTTGACGCACTTGCTGGATACAACTATCTGGTGAATGTAATAGGTTACTCTCCCTCCAATATCATCTTGGTCGGTGATTCGGCTGGTGGGAATCTTGCCCACGCTTTGACGCGGTACCTTGTGGAGAACAAGAACACCCCTAATGTGTCCCTTCCGGCACCTCCCGGACATCTCATATTACTCTCACCTTGGGCAGATCTGACCACTTCACACGACTGGCCGGGTTCTTCTACTACCTCCAACACCGCAGACTACTTGGGATTCCACGACACCGGACGCAGCCTATATTCAAAACATGCATTCTTAGGACCATTTGGCCTCGGATTCGCCTCTTACAGTCCCTACATCTCCCCTGCTTCGTTATTCCCCTCTGACACTCAGGCACATTTCGGAGGTTTTCCCCGCACGTTCCTCGCCACAGGTACGGCGGAGAGACTGTACGATGGAGCCCGAACCTTGGGAAAGAAGATGGCAGCCGAAATGGGAGAGGGACTCGGAGAAGGTCAGGTCACGTATTTTGAAGGGAAGGATGCAGTACACGACTTTCTCGTGTTCACATGGCATCCTTGTCGTCCTGCCACACTCGAAGCCATACAGCAGTGGCTCGTTGCAGCCCAGCATTGACATCACTGTGGCCTCGTACGGCTCCAAATGGCAGTGTCACCGTCCCCTTTAGTTTCTCAAGATCAGAAGGCGGTCGTTTTGATTATACGAAGCGACCCCTCGTATATATGCTGTGCATGTAAGCGTTTGTGTAAATTATTCACTTTGTTTTTATTTTATTTCGAGTTTGTGTACCAGCCTTGTAATTCATGTGTTGGTGGATCTCTGCTCCCGTCGTGAATAACTGAGATCCGTGATTGGCTCCTAGATTCCGGGTAATAATTGACCTCTGGGCTAAGTTTGTCTCTGCGATACATGCCTGCATGCATCGGTTCTTTGATTGACAGCGACTCTCACTATTAATAAGTCTCAGTTTAGTGCCTTGTGCAGCGGAACAAGGGGCCAATCATTTCTGTCTCAATTCCCAACATACCAGTCGGCCACTCTTACGAATCGGCCATACCCATATTCTTACCCAGCTTTGAATCAATAAATATTGACAGTCATTACGCATATTCAACTTGTTTTGAAAAACGCAAATGTCATGGCATATAGACCACAGAAAACAGAGCACGTATGTAGAAGCGATGTCGAGGAGGGTAATCACCATCATCACAACTGATGGGATTTACCCTCATAGATTACAGTGTGAAAGAAAAAAATATAGTAACAGTGTGGCATACGTAGGTATGAGAAATCGAGTATATCAGCTACAGTGAGAAAGGCGGCAAAGAAGCGAATAGAACAAGTGCGGCCGGCGCATCCGCCTTACTTGTCCTGCGATGAAGTATGCGAGCTTTTCTCGCCTCGTGCTTCCTCAGCGTTGAGCAATCCTCCTGCTCTCCAGTCACTGAGGTAGAAATACACTGCTGGAAGACCAACCAGGCAAGCACCGACGAGGTTTCCAATCCACGACGCAATCAGAGATCTAAGAATATGCCAGATCAGCTTCACTGTCACCAGATTCACTAATCAGGATGTACAACTTACTTTTTGATGTAGTAGGCGGTGGTGAGCTTGGGAAAATAACGTGGAGATCAATCCAACGCCAGTAAAGCGATGAGAAATACTCACGTCGGCGTGAAGCATGATGCTCAGTGGCAATGAGAACATGTTGGCAATGACTATGGGAATCTTCAGCCGGGTCAGAAACCCTGGGTAAAGCGGACTTACCGTGATCAAAGCCACATGCAACAAACACCTAGTTAAGCATTCGCGATCAGAGTAAAACTCCTCACACATGATCCTGACTCACCCAGATCGGGAACCAGGTTGCAACGATCTTTGAGAGTGTGTCACTGGCCGCCGCCGCTTGCTTCCAAAAAATTGAATGAAGGGAAGCCGGATATGTTTGCACGTGCTTACCCAGACTGCCACACAAACCAACCAATTGCAACCAATGCCTCTAATGAGGATTTGATACCAGGCAGGGGTAACGGCTTTCGTACTGCAGAAATGTCAGATTTGATCCTACCGCAGGAGAGTGGCGAGCGTACATGGCAAAATCCTGGATATAACCGAGGTATGGTGCGCCGGTAACAAGACCATCGGCTGTACGTGACCAAATATTCAGTGAAGATTAAGCGCAAGCAAATGGTTGACCAACATTTCGAAAGAACGGCTGCAAAGAATAAGCTTCCAACCAGATTTCCGAAAGTGACTGCACAGAAGATCGTCACACTGTATCACATTCGCTCGAGAAGAGATACACACCTATAATCCAGTTGACTGGAATGCCCCACCATGGAATTGCACCTTTGATGGCGGCCATAGGGAAGATCTATGACAACTGAAGACTTGTGCCCCCCGATGACATCGAGTCACTTACCATGAGATTACTCGTCAGCAGATCAAGTCCTTGTAGTACAATCCTGTAAAGTGTGAGGTGAGTACAGGTCTGACGCTTCCCCGCGCTTGATTACATTACGAGACCAACAGGAAATACAAATCCCCCCATGACTTTCACGAGACCGGGATTGGTGGCGCCGATACCCGCCGAACCACCTGAGATGATGATATCAAACAGACCACCGAACGATAACATGACGCCAGCCAACACCTGAGACACCTGGATCAATACACACAAGATGGAGATCGCGAGCAACATACGGCTTTGAAGAACGTCTTGTCCCAACGAGTGTTGTGTTTTGCCACGGCCATCTCGACGAGGGCGACAGCGGTCTGTGCTGGCTTGAGAGTGGAAGGGACGTCTGCCATCGTGAAAGTTGCGTGTAGTTGTAGCGTCTAATTGATACAGGGAGGATAGACCGGCCTGGGGAAATGTGATTCCAATGCATGGCATCTTTATAGGATTCCGGGCGCGTTACGAAAGCGGGCTTCGCATGTATGCAATTGGGGTGCACACTCGGGGCCAGATATGAGATCTGTTTCACAAACCGGGATGTCACGCTTTGCGATCGGACCAAAATGAAAACACGAACGGCCATATCCGCTGACACACTCCGAAACACTTGATTGGTTTTGGGAGGAGGTCCGAGAGTGATAGCGTCTATCTGCATATCGTTGGATAACAATCATCTTGTCACATGGGAAACGAGGCCTTAAGGCATAAACCTCCGCCATGTCTAGAAGCTTCCATGAACGCGACGGTTCAACGCTGGGAAGACCGAGAATGTGGCGGACCATCATTGGACTGTCACATCGCTAAATGGCACCCTGGTAGTAGTAGTGGAAGCGCAGCCGCACCAGATGCCCGGCGCCCGGTGTTTTGAGATGCTTCCCGACGAGTCTGTTGATTCTTGGAGACAACAAATGAAGGCGACAGTTTAACAATACATTCGGCAAATGGAAGAGTGGTGGGAACCGGCGGTTTCAAACAAGGTGTTCTGGGGTGTGAAACTTTCTAGATATTAGCTACTAAGCTTAGCTCACTTAAGCATGTTCGGACCCAGGACTATATAAGAGACTAGAATTCAAGTTTGACCTTTGATGGGAGAAGCCTTCTCGAGATTCTAGTACATAGCTCCGTTGCGCACAATATTTGCGATTACGATTACCACTGTCACCCAACGTAAGTATCCCGCTTAAAAGGCTTCCAAGTTATTAGAGTGTATTAGCCCAGCATTCAGGGTCTCGGTGTCGCAGTTGAGTCCGTTTCCACGACACGGCTGTTGAACAGGTCACGAGAAGGTACAGGCACTAAGTTACGGATGGAGTATGTAAAGCTGCACACTTTTCGCGAGGTTTTCTAAAAATATATAGACTCCTGTCCATGTTCGCTTCAAGGAGTTGTTTCGTGGACATCCTCACGCTGTACTCGCAAGTAGCGCGGTGTCGAGATAAGAATGGCATCTGTTATTCATTTCTCTTTTGCCGCTCTCCAAATTGGTGTGATAGCCTGTGCTACCGTGTTGGCGGCGACTTCCAGGTAACCACGCTCTACCTCGTCCGTCACCGCTGCCCATATTTTGCGGGCCCGCCACCTATCTGGATGAAATCTCCGATGACTCTTCTCGACAAACTCCTTGTAATCCTGCAGCCGCATATGAAACTTGACGGTCGCAAAGAATGTCTCCACCGCCGACCAGTCGACATCTTCAACTGTCAGGCGTGACGGTGCATGTAACACAGGCCACGGGATATCGTGAAATGCAATACATTGTCCTGACGTAAATTTGGCCGTATCGAACTCGTCAGAAAGCATTCGATAACGTTCCAGGGCCCTGTGAGTCGTCCACGGCCCAGACTCCCACCGCTGCCTCTGTCGTCGTTGACGGATTTCACGTTGCCGAAGTTCTTCTTCTCGTGCGAGCCTCTCTGCCTCCTGTTGAGCAAGCCGTTTTTCTCGTTCGGCGGCTTCACGCTGTTGCTTCAGTAGCTCCTCCTCTTCTTTTCGTCGCCGTTCGGCCTTGGCAAGTCGTTCCTGTTCTTCAGCGTGCTCACGAGCCTCCCTTTGCTTGCGTTGTGCTTCCCATATTGGCCGATCCTTCTCAAGTTCACGAAGCTTGTGAATGGATTCGGCAATTTCGGCCTCATGTGAGTCCGTGGCCTCCAACGGCGTTTCTCCCAGGCCGTCCGTTCCTTGAGAATGTGTTTCTGTGGTGGTGGCTTTTGTTTCATTTTCCTCCACTTCAGACACCGATTCTACAATCGTGTCAACATACATCCAAAAGTATCGAGCATAGAGATAGACCTGGAGGTATGAAAGTAGAACGCAACGATTCGGCAAATATCTTTTGTTCGTATTGTCGCTTGGGGTCCGCACGCGGGCGTAACCTCTCTAACCTCTTTTTGTGCCGGGAATGGCTCTGACTCGTGCCTTTGCGGGTCTTTGGAGGCGAAGTTCGAGCTCGTTTGGGTCCACGCGGGGATCGATCGCAAAACATTCGATCGCTCTCTTTATCAGATTCTGGGAATGAGTCGCCTAGAACCCGTGTAAGAAGCGCGAGCAGGGTCCAGCAGCACAAACTAACTGGTTCGTTTCAAGTTTTCTTCGGTCGGCCATGGGGTACTTTGAGAGGGGAAGGAGTCCTCGCTGTCAACTCGCATAGAGAAACTGCCGTCTGCAGGAACTGTGGTGTCTTGGACTTGCTTTTCATGGGCCATCCTAAGTTTTGCCCACCTGTCAAGTCGTGCCTTCTTGATTTTCTCTCGGCTAGTCGGATCAGGTCTTCGACCAGGCCGTGGTATTTGCGAGAAGGATTCATCTATGATCATTTCTTCGACTTCGTCCTCGTCCTCGTCTGAATCGAAGTCAGTTTCATCCATTTCATCTGGAGGACGAGACCGAGCCTTCTTCTGTGCGGCCGGCTCGCTCGTCTCCGGAGATGGCCACCGCGACCGTTTTCCCGAATAGAGATCTGTGGTCTCGAGGTCTTGGTTTGGTAATTCAACCCAAGTGACGGTGGGACATTTGGGCCAGGAGTATACGACGCAATGGTATTTAGGGTCGAGTTTGTATATCTCCCATTGTTCCTGGTAGCATTGGACTTTTTCACTGGAGAATTCAATAGGTGAATGTCGTGTTGGTCGGATCGTCCAACGTTTCGCCCTGCTCACCCACATATGTCAATGACGCGCGGCCAGATCCCTTCGTCTTGTACACCCTCTTCGAGACGTGCACGAGGCACGAACCGCCAAAAACTCGCGCCTTTTGACGTGGTCTCGATGACAACACGTTTGGGAGGCACGAGGTTCCCCGAATTGTTGAGCTTTTGGACGCTGGGCTCCTCTGCGAGCGCGGTCTTGGGATCAAAGGAAGAAAAGGATAGTCTCGAGTCGGGGAAGCGTAGGAGACGAGAGGGTTGGGATGGATCGAGTAGACCAGGTTGTGTACCGCGCAGTACGCGCAGGTTCGCATGTTGAGACGAATGAGGTTCGTCTGATGGCGGCGCAGAGTAGATCATCTCAGAATCTTGGTGTTCTGGGGGGTCCTGCCATATATCTCAAAACCCACATTCGCTCGCTTGAACACGCGCCGCAGAACAAAAAGGACGCGACATGCACGTGGTAAGTAGTGTAACACTAACAATAGGCAGCTACGTTACGTAAGTAACTCTCTACGGGCCTTGTTGGCAAGTAGTCGTGCACTCCGAGATGTCTCTGGTATATCGACTTGAAGTAAGTGGTATTAAGGCCTTATTCCAACACGACATTCTGGCGGGTTTGAGACTATCGGAATCATGAACATCTTTGCCTTGAGGTCGTGCCAGTGAAAGTTTGACCACTACCTGCCACCTGGCTTGTGGCAGTTTCAATGCGGAACGGCATCTCAGCCACGGGACCTTCAAGACAACCTGTGACACAGGGGACCCAACAGCAATGAGACACGGACCATCATAATACTCATGATATATCTACGAGATTGACGAGCCCCCCATGGTACTGGTATTGCTGCCCCCGAGTCGATCACCGAAATTTGCCCAAACAAGCGGCATACCAGGATAAACAAACAAGTCGTACGGCTCCGAGTGTTCTGCAAGCCGTGTGAACTGGCGAAAAGCAGAGACTATAGGAGCAAGATAGCTCGATAGGCCGACAAGTTGGAGGACGATCGTGACGTGGGCGGTCCGAGGTTCTGTCAGAGCTGAGCTTATGCAAAATTTCCTCATAGTACTGAGTCACTTGTGATAAAATCAAGCTGGCCGCTGCTGCTGGCAGTTGTCTGGTCAGACTTGGATTACCGTGACGCACTACCGTTTTTTGCCGAAGTGACTCGCGTGGTGTCACATATGGAATCCCATGAATCATGATCGACTACTATTTAGTATGATCAAAAGCCTAAGCTCCTCCGAGTCTCCCCTGCGTTACACATTGACTCTGCCAAGTCCATGAATTTTTTCACATAACTCATTCTCATTTCTTCCCAGACTATAACTCATGACCACCCTAAGGAACTTTCAGTCGGAAATCGAGGAAATTCACGCTCACGAACTTGCGAGGCAACGTGCGCAGGGCGTTCATGTGTTGCCCTCGCACGATGGGCATTGGCGTGAACCCCGCGCGCTCGGCGTACCGGAGAGGGGTGGTACCACTCTATATGAGCAGTCCGACTTGCATTCATCCGAACAGGAGGAACGAATTCTAGTGAGTCACTGCTTAGTCGTCACACATGAGCACATGGACATCCCTGTCTCTGTAGGGACTACTCGCTGCACACAACGATGAACAGACGCGAAATGCGCTGGCGGCACTCTTGACCCAATTCCAGGGGGAGTATGTCTTTCGGATCGGTCACCACCCACCCCTCGATCCACTCTTTAATGGAGAGCAGTTAGACAGTGCCCCGGGCTGGAGTGGTATTGGTCGAACGCAAGAAGAGGTGGACAAGCTCGCAACCGAACTTTCCAAGGCCCAAGATGATATCGGAGGGAAAGTACGAGCCTCGTCACAGCTTGGATGCTGTCCCCGAATCCATCCTGAATACTTGATTAGGCTTCAGTACTGCACCGAATCGGAGGTTCGCGTCCACGAGCCGCCCTCCTGTTACGCCTACCACCGCCGAGTGTCGCTATGACCCCTGAAGTTCGTTGCGCCGTGGTTGGAAACGTCGACTCGGGAAAGTCAACTACGCTTGGTGTACTAACTCGAGGTAGTTTCAATTGAGAGCCCTTCTTCCTTCTCGTTGAACCATATTGATAGGTGCTCTCGACGATGGGAGGGGCAGGGCCCGAGTGCCGCTGTTCCGACATAAACACGAGATAGAGACCGGTCGAACTTCTAGTGTTGGCATGGAGGTTAGTGTTGCCTCAGGGTCAGATTGATTCCTTCTTATCAGCTCCATAGATTCTCGGATTCTCGGTGTCTGGTGTCCCAATTTTCCCCGGTGCAACAGGCCCTCATGACGTCGAAGGCGCTCGACGCGACAAGCTAGGATGGGATCAAATCTCTGCCCGTTCAGCAAAGATTGTCTCGTTTAGTGGTATGTGATTCTGTTGCTCATTTGTCTTCATCTAGTTTTAGTTGTCCCGCAGATTTGGCTGGCCACGAGCGATATCTGAAGACGACTCTTTATGGACTGACATCCGGTGCTCCGTCTTGTGTCATGCTGGTGATTGGTGCAAATGCAGGCCTCATCGGGATGGCCAAGGAGCATCTGGCTATAACATTGGCGCTAAATGTCCCTGTCATTGTTTGTATCACAAAGGTGAGGAAACCTGTAGCACCGTACTTGCGTCACGGTGATGCTAAAATCGTGCGAGATTGACATGACTCCCCCTAACATCCTTGCTGAGACAACCAAACAAGTTGTGAAAATCCTGAGGAGCCCTGGATGCAGGCAAGTCCTTATATTATCGCGTGCTTCATACATCTTAAAATTTTACAGGAAAGCGCCGGTGTTCGTGAACTCGACCGAGGTGGCGGTGGAACTAACGAGCACCTTTGCACACCGCAAGTCAGTGCTAGTGTATTGCACTTGCGTTCGCTAACATTCTCTTCAGATTGTGTCCCATCTTTAGAATCTCGAATGTTTCTGGTGATGGTCTGGACTACGTCAGTTAAGCATGCTCTTCGACGATTCTCGACTCATTTGTGTTATAGCTTCGCACGTTCCTGAACCTCTTACCCCCTTCTGATACCAACCGCGAGATTTTTGCAATTGATCAGCCTCTAGAGGTGATTTGTTTGGTCCATCCACGATATTTGGTTGACTTGTTACAGTATTCTGTGACTGAAGTGTGGTCTGTGCCCTATGTCGGCACAGTGGTTAATGGTATTTTAAACAGTGGAAGATTGAAGACAGGTGACTCGATTCTGTTTGGACCCGACTCCAACGGCAACTTTCAGCAAACTGTTGTTCGTAGCATGCAGAGAAAACGGTTTGTGGTCCTTATCTGAATGTTTGTTGATGTCTGACCTGATGTGGGATAGAGTGGACGTAGCTTCGGCTGAAGCTGGTCAATGCGTGGCATTGGCACTAAAGCGAGTCAAGCGTGCAGCAGTCAGGAAAGGGATGGTTATTGCACACAAATCCGACACCTCACCGAAAGGTACAGATCAATGTCGTTTTCCACGGGTAGATCTAACTCCTCGAAGCTACTCTTCGGTTTGAAGGACAAGTGCTTATTCTATAGTAAGCTCCAGCACAGATGGCATTGATGTGAAGGTGACAACTATTCGCAGCCACAATACTACTATGCAACGAAACTATCAAGTATGTGTCCCCATGTTTCGTTCTAATAATAAGTCAACTGACTCCAATCTTTCAGGCCATGCTTCACTGTGGGGTGAGTCGAGTGTGATTATAGCAATCTCAAACAACTGACGCGATGACTCGCAGGCTGTACGACAGACTGTCCGGATTATATCCATGGATCACCCACAGGGAGTGCTACGCACGGGGGACCGTGCGACGGTACAATTTGAGTTCATATCGCACCCGGAGTTTATCAAGGTTGGGATGAAGCTATTATTTAGAGAAGGAAAGACAAAGGTTAGTAAAAGATTTGAATCTATGGGATGTGTTTTTACTTACGGGCTATCATAGGGCCTTGGCGTAGTCACTCGATTACTGTGATGTTGTTAGGGTGTATAGTGACGTCACGTACTTATTTAGTTGGAATGTTGGCAGGATATATATTTATTTATTAACTCTGATGTCTTCAACGACGTATCAACCGCTCCCTTTGGACGAGAGCACTCCGCCCGCAGCTGCTCAACAGACCGCCCGCTCATCTGCCCGCAAATATCTTCTTATTCCTATCTTCTCTATCATAGCCTTCACTGCGTATAAAGTTTACCAGTATTGCTCCATCCATCCCACGTTACCAGACAACCAAGCCATTGATCAACCAGTGACCCCGCCCGATTCATCACTGCTTCTATCGTCGCCGTCTACGTCAACTGCGGTACCGACATCCTTACCGTCCACGGAGATGCAAGGCAAATACAGCGTTGGCTAGTAAGCATCCAGGTCCTGTCTTGCTCGCCTCGCTTGTGCTCACTCACGCGACCAGTTTTGTTAACTGGTAGGTCTCTCTAGTCGTCAGATACCTCGGACTCATCGCTCCCAGGGGTATCTACGGGCGCAAGTTTCCGCCCTCCCTGATCCCTGTGCATGACTTGACGTACGTTTCGATCCCCTTACCACTGTCGCCACATTCACATGTCACATAGACATATCCTTTACGCTTTTGCCAACGTGAGAGCTGACACCGGCGAGGTATTTATGTCCGACGTTTGGGCGGACAAGGATATCCACTACCCTGGCGACTCCTGGAATGACGTCGGGAACAATCTTTATGGTAACCTCAAAGCCATCTATAAACTCAAGCAACAGAACAGACATCTTAAGGTTCTCCTCTCCATCGGAGGTTGGACTTACTCTCCCTCTTTCCACCCTGTCGTCATCAACCCCCAGACACGCTATCATTTTGTACAGTCTGCTGTTAGACTGTTGGAGGATTACGGTTTAGACGGCCTCGATGTTGATTACGAGTACCCGTCTAATCACGAACAAGCAGCCGGCTATCGCGAGCTTTTGAGGGAGCTCCGGTTTGCCCTGGATCAACATGCCTATAGCAAGCGCATCCACCACAAGTTCTTGCTGACCGTGAGTGCGAACTCACCAAAGGAATACCTCTGGTTGACAGCCTCTAGATCGCTGCACCCTGTGGACCGGACAATTACAGGAAATTGGATATTCGTGGGATGGACCCCTATCTCGACTTTTGGAACCTGATGGCGTACGACTTTTGTAAGTCATTGCGTGATGTTGTGAACAAGCATTGACGCCTGCGTCAGCCGGATCTTGGGACACGCTTGCCAATCATCAAGCCAATATGTATGGACCTCCCATCAACGCTACAGACGCCGTCCAGTGGTATAGCTCCAACGGTGTTCCGAGATCGAAGCTAGTCCTAGGGATTCCACTCTATGGTAGGAGTTTTGCGAACACCGCAGGTCCTGGAACCCATTTCTCCGGTCTTGGTCCTGGAAGTTGGGAACAGGGCGTCTACGACTATCGTGTTCTTCCCCTTCCAGGGTCCTACGCTTTCCAGGATGACCAGAGGATTGCAAGCTGGTCGTATGACTATCAGAAGAAGGAGATGATTAGCTACGACAACGAGCATATCGGTGCGATGAAAGGTCGATGGATCCATGACCAGGGGCTAGGTGGCAGCATGTTTTGGGAGCTCAGCGGTGACAAGGGCAGTTACAGGGAAGGTATGGAGGCCGGACCGGGCAAGGACCCGGTTCCTGGACAGAGTTTGGTAAGGATCGTGAAGGACGCGATGGGATCACTCGATCGTAGCCCGAACTGGTTGAGGTATGAACGTAGCCAGTTTGATAACCTGCGGAATGGCACGATCTAGTGCTCGGACGCATCGCAATAGACCAGCACCGGGCATTATGGAATCATGTAGCATTAGCACACGGACGAGTAGACTTGTGATCAATGTGTATTACCAAATCTGTCGGTTCTGAATTTTATAGATTGTAAACTTTTCTCGTCCAACTGTTTTCTTCAAAGTTCACGATCGCAGCAAGGCGCTGGGACCAGAGATCGGACACGTTTCGCTCTGCTTTACGCGAGCACTCCTTTATAGAATCCGTTGCCGACGCGACACCACGAGCACGCCTCCAGCCTGCCTGACACTGGCCACACGACCTCTAGACTGTAAAATTGTTTTCTGTAGTTCACCCATAGACCGGAAGCAACATATTATTACCCCAGCCTACGATATCCATCGGTCGCTCCGTTTACACTCTTCAATGTCTCCCGCTCTTACGAACGAACCAACTGATGCTAACTTTGCATCAATCATCGAGTCGCTGCGTTCTGCGCCAACAGGACCGGGTAAGTCCATTTCAATGACAGAATGGAACGCGAAAGAAACCTTACCTTGCACAGACGCCAAAGCAGCCGCCGATAAACTTGCACTTGCTGTCTCAAAGGCTGGCGTAGAGACGCTCATGTCCGTCGCTCGTTCTAATTGCCAACGGCCAAGTCAGCTGACATCTACTTGTTTTTCATCAGCGATCAAAATGTCATTCCCACTTTGCACGCCTTTGCGCTCAACAAAAAATCAGGCTATGAACGAGAGTCTGCAGCGATTGGGTTCCAGTCACTACCCGCTGTTCTTGGGGCATCCAGCGCACCACTTTTACTCCCTAGTCTTCCCATCTTGTTTGACCTCTATTCCGATAAGGGGGACGTGGTGCGAGCTGCTGCTACTGCCGCGGCCAAGGCCATATTGCAGCTTTTCCCCCCAGAGGCGACGAGGACCGTCTTTAGAAGTCTGGAGGACACTTTGGAAAAAGGAAAATGGCAAACAAAAGTTGGCGCGCTAGACGCGCTGAAGAATTTTGTGGCCACCGCGAAAGAAGCCGTGGCCGATGAATTGGGGCATATACTCCCAAAAGTCGAGCTTGCAATGCACGACACCAAGAAAGAGGTACCCGTCAGAATAGCGCTCGGATGTCAGTTACGATCTGACGACTCGCTAGGTTGCCACTTCAGCTGTCAAGTGCGCTACGTCACTCTGCAACACGCTTGCGAACCCAGATCTGGTACCTCATGTACCCGCGTTGGTTAAATGCATGTCTAATCCCGACACGGTCCCTGCGTGTATCAAGGCACTATCGTCCACGACCTTCGTTGCCGAGGTGACTGCGCCTGCCCTCGCGGTCCTCGTACCGTTGCTTATGCGAGCGCTGAATGATCGGAGCATGGAGGTTCAGCGGCGCACGGTGGTAGTCATTGACAACCTTGTGAAGCTCGTGAGAAACCCACAGGTCGCTGCACGGTATCTAAGCCCTCTCGTGGACGGTGTCAAAAAGATTGCGGAGGGTGCTGCATTTCCCGAGGTTAGCGATCGAGTTGAGGAATGACACCTCGTATACCTTCTTATTGGCCCCGTAGGTCCGCGCTTTTGCGGAGACCGCGCTGAACACGCTGTTGAGGTCAGGAGCGTCATCCAGTGGCACTCCTCCTCCACGAGATCTGGATGCCGAGATGGCTGAGATGTTCAAGATCCTTCTCACTCTACTGGATGACAACCTTGTAGTGCGGTCTGAAACGGAGCCCAATCAACCCTCGGCAACGAGGCATCCCTTGTTGACGTCGTCTCTTCAATTCCAGGCATCCATGATAGTGGATTTAGTCTATCAAAAACGTTTTCTTGAGAAATCTCAATGGAATCGATGTGTTGGGCTGTATATGAAACCATGGTTAGGAGAAGATGAAGCAACAAAATTCGCAGAGAGGGTTCGCTCACATCTCTACGCCGTCGAACAAGTAGGTTTGCTACCGTTTCTTCTCGCTCATTGCCGTTGACCCGACCTTCGTGGCAGGCAAAAAATGGCACAGTGAAAAGGGCGTCCGACGAAGATGGCGAGTTGCTGTGTGATACACTCTTCTCGCTTGCATACGGTGCACTCTTGCTTCTCTCACACACCACTCTTCGCCTTTTCCGTGGGCGGAGATATGGTATTCTGGGTCCCAATGGATCGGGGAAGTCGACTCTCATGCGTCAGCTACGTGATGGGAAGGTGGAGAACTTTCCACCACTGGATCAAGTACGATGTGTTATGGTAGAACATTCGCTGCAAGGTGAAGATACCTCACTTTCCGTTCTTGACTTCGTAGCTTCGGGTGGGTTGTTCGCCAAGTGTATCATCGTATTGGCTCACATCGCCCAGACAAATCACTCAAGGATGTGCCAAGGTCGAAGATCAGGGACCAGCTCCTTGCGGTAGGCTTCGACGATACTAGGCAGGCCGACATCGTCGGCGGACTTTCAGGGGGTTGGAAAATGAAATTGGAGCTGGCGCGCGCGATGCTGTACAATGCTGACTTGCTTCTTCTCGACGAGGTCGGTTTTTTTTTCTTAATTAATAAATTACTCAAGGGCTGACGGCTATCACCGCAAATAGCCCACGAATCATGTACGTCGTCTTGCGTTATCTCGGGCACTTTTCCCGTTTCATGTGTTCCTCGATCTATAGCTCGATCGTGCTTCTGTGCTATGGTTAGAACAATGGCTCGTTGCTCAGAAGAATGTCACATGTCTCATTGTCAGTCACGACTCAGGGTGAGTCTCGATAGTGATGTCGTGCTGAGGAGGAACTGATCCAGGCGCTCCTAGATTCCTGGATGACGTTACGACGGATATAATTCACTACGAATCCAAGAAGGTGCTTTTCCTCCGTTTTGATTCACCGCCGGTGAACTGAGGTGGCCTGTCCTTAGCTCGTTTACTATCCAGGAAATCTCTCGACGTTTGTGGAAAAGCACCCCGAGGCTAAGTCTTACTATACTCTTGAGGCGACCTCCGTCAAATTCGCATTCCCTCCCCCTGGTTCCTTGATGGGGGTAAGGAGCAACACGCGCGCTATCCTCAAGATGTCGAATTGTACATTCACTTACCCGGGACGGTCGAGTCCAAGCCTTCATAACGTTAGTTGTGCGTTATCTCTCTCAAGGTATAGTTTCATTTCCGCCACCGTTGCTCTATCTACCGTGAATGACTTCTTTTCCTCTTTCAGCCGAGTTGGCATCATCGGGCCCAATGGTGCTGGAAAGTCAACTTTAATCAAGTTATTGACTGTACGTGAATGTGAACGTGCAAAAAGAACATTGGTTTGTAAATAATCACCCAATCTCTTCAGGGAGAAACAGCCCCTCAACAAGGCACGGTCTACAAGCACCCAGCACTACGGGTAGGTTACGTATCGCAGCACGCAACCCATCACATCGGTCAGTTCTTCTGGCTTCCATCGGCCGGATGAATTAATTATGACATATTCGATAGAGCGTCATCTAGAGAAAACGCCCATCGGCTATATTCAATGGCGTTTCCAAGACGGCCACGATCGTAGGTGACAATCTGAGTTGATCGGTTAAAGTAATAATAATGATGCGACCTTGTCGCGTCATCATAGGCGAAATCCTGGAGAAGGCAACCCGTGTTTTGACGGACGAAGAGAAGGCCGTTCTCGAACAGGAATGGGTTGGGAGAGACGGGTCTAAGCGCAAACTAGAGGTTTGATTGAACAGTATGAATTCGAGGCGTGGGTAGCTGATTAGGTCAACACAGCTTATTATGGGGCGTCAAAAGCTCAAAAAGTCGCTCCAGTACGAGATCAAATGGCGTGGATTGGATCACAAGTGGAATACATGGGTTCCACGAGATCAGCTTCTCGCCAAAGGGTTTGGAAAGGTGGTACAACAGTTTGATGATCTGGAATCATCCCGAGAGGGCGCTGGTGCGAGAGAAACGCGTGCAGACCTAGTTCGGAAACATTTGGAAGATATCGGGCTGGATGGAGATATCGCTCAATACAACGAGATATCCGGGCTTTCTGGAGGTAAGAAATGTCAGGGCTGTGATGCCATTCAATTGACGGTTCGATTAAAGGTCAGAAGATCAAACTCGTGATCGCAGCCTGTCTTTGGAACAATCCTCAGGTGCGCAGCACGGGATATTCCTACAGAGCGGTCTCTGAGGTGTTCATATGTAGATTTGCGTGCTCGACGAACCTACCAATTTCTTGGACCGCGAGGCGTTGGGCGGGCTTGCGATTGCAATCAAGAATTGGACCGGCGCAGTTGTGAGTGTTTCCCATTGTTTTGCACCGACCCCGATCGAGGCTTTTCTGATGTGGTACTCGTGTACACGCAGGTGATCATATCCCACAACCACGAGTTCGTCTCTTCCCTATGTGCGTAATAAATCAAGACACGCCATTTTTTCATTTATTGCTCATTTGAGTAACACAGGTTCTGAAATCTGGGAAATCGAGGCTGGGCGAATGACACATAAAGGGAAAACGTCCGTGATTGAAGACATTCTAGGTGATGCGAAATCACCGAAGGGAAGTCGAGTCAATACTCCTGTTCGCTCGCGAGTGGCGAGTCCTGTTGTATCCAATGCTGCGACCCCTGTGGGAAGCGGTGCAGAAGAAGGGGGAGTTGCTGCGGCCAACGCGGTTGCTGTGAAGAAGAAGAAGAAAATGACTCGGAACCAAGTGAAAGCACAGGAGGAGAGAAGGAGGCTGAGGAAGCTGGCGTGGCTTACCCATGGGGGACCTAAGCCGGAGGATACTGACAGCGACGAAGATCCTTAGAAGGGTAAAAAGGAAAGAATTCCGGTGGTGACCGGGGGCACACAACAATTTTTTTTTATCTCCCGCGGAAGCATCCGCGACGATCCAAGATTACCTTTTTCAGTAATAGAAACTCGTAAAAAATTTGCTTCCGCCGTCTATTTTTACGTCGGGATTGATCAGAAAATTGGTTGATGGTGATGAATGACGCATTTGGGCTTTGCAGTGGTTTGGGGATTGTGTGCGTTAGAGTGCCAAGAGTGCGCGCGCGCAATTGTCAACTTGGCCGCTCTTCTTCGAAACTTGTCGTTACAGCGCAGTTGGGCGAATTGCGGGCCGCTCAGCCTCCCCACCGCCCCCCTTTCTTCCTGCCATCTACCCGCGATCAACGGATTCGGACCCCAAGTCAATCTTCTCTCAGTCTGTGCTCTGTCATCACGAGTCGCTGTCATGATCGCCACAATAATTCATTTCCAACCGCCACACACAGACCCACACACGGCTACGTTTCGCCCTAGACGTCGATGCCTATTATCGAAATTGTGTGGCAGAACGCCCATACCATATTTCATAATAATACGCATTGACGCGCCAACGTACGTGATCCCGGGGATCCGATTATTATTATTGTTGTAATAACATCAGAACCCAGACCCAAGGCTACCAAGATCGAATTTTAAAGAAGAAGAGAGGGGTGGGCGGTTTCTCCCATAGTAGTCATGTCAACGCGTGTGTTGTGGTGAGCTATCTCGGCCGAGAGACGAAGACGTGATTGCGACGATGTCACGTCCACACAAACACCCTCGGGAAGGTCCAAGGAGGGCGTTGTTGCGCAGCCCATCAATCGCGGTGTTTTTGTACCCACTGCGCCCTCCTTTTGCATCGACGCCCATGGCCATTCCTGTCCCCCGTGTACGAGCGAGAGAAGAGGAGGGACAAAAAAGGTTCTGTCAGGACGAAAGAGAAGGATTGTACGAGATGGCCTATACTGAAACCGCGTGTATCTTATCGATTCCGTTGATCTATCCCCGTAGTGCACAGGTTCTTCGAGATCTAAGTTTGCAGATGTGCGTATTACAAAAACGTACAGCTCACCACCATTCTTTTTAGTCGAGCACCGCAACTTCTGAAGCTCAAACGACACATCCTACCAAACAAACCGCGGAGTTCCGGCGACGTGGCTTCTTAGTATAGGCCCAAATAATAATACGTACCAGTGCTATCCCCACTTGATCCAGGATAAAAGAAAAGAAGAGAAAGAGACGCCATAAGTACATAAGGGATGGTCACGTTGGAGACACTATTCGGTACAAAAAAAAGAAAACAAATGGGGTTGCGTCGATGATGCGTTAATGTATGGATGGAATATGTACAATATTAAGGGCTCATTCGAGCACGTGTAGATTAGAGAGGTGATAATGAATGATCGTTGTCCTGGCGAATATTGAGATGCAGAATTCCAAAGAGTGACATGAATTGTATAGAGAATCCAGGAAGAGATGAAATCAAGATAGAACGATCGAGATCAGTATCGACCCGATGGCCACTTGCGAGAATCATCCTCGCGACGGGTCTGGGCGGATGCTCGAGCGTCAGGGCCCACTACTTGGCGGGTGTCTGAGCGTTGGACGAAACTATGCGCAGGGAGAGTGGTTGGGCTCAGACTGCCGCCATAGGACGAGTGGGCGACGTCCTCTGATTGAGACGACATTGAAAAAGGTTGATGTGAGCCGCCAGTCGCAGAGCTAGCCGCCTGGCGACTGGTCTGGCGCATCGATTGTCTCTTGTTTTGAAACCTGTTTCGGATGTCAGGGGTGTGAAACCAAGGTCTCAGGTAGCCTACCAAATCTGAACGCTTCGAGCGGACATGTCGAGTTTCCGCGCCAGCTCGGCACGTTCCTCTGTTGATGGAAATGCTGTGCGCGCATATGTCTCGTTCAAGACCTTGAGCTGGGCTGCGTCGGCTCGCTTGCGCTTCTTTTTGATGACGGGCTCTTCGGTGACCAGCACAGAAGCAGGCTCTTGAGTGAGCACACTGTTCGTCACATGGCCCCTAGCATAGGGAGAAGGGCCGTGGGCATCCACATGTGCGGGAACTCCACGCTCGGGAGGATATACGCCATTCATGGGTAATTGATGGGAGTGATGGATGGAAGGCTGCTGGGAAGGATGATTGCGTGGATCGGGCACAGGCGGATAGGAATACGAGGTATGAGGCTGGAACTGGGCGTACTCGGGAGGATAGGTTGCGGTGGGGGAGCGAATGTCGGCATAGTTGGAGATGTGGGGGCCCACCGAACCGTAGCTGGCGCCTTGCCAGCGGTCGTCTCTAACGGGAGGAGGAACGCTCAGTGGAGGAAGCTTACGAGACCCTTGGGGATCTGCGGGGATGGTGGTTGAAGCCCGAGACGAGTACGTCGGGTATTGGGGTTGTTGGTATCTTGAGTCATAGTGCTCATAATAGGAGGAATGTTGGGGAGCGGTTGTGGCTGGATTGAGAGGGGAGTGAAGGGGTGAATAGGGGAGAAGAGATGGAAGGGAACGCACGGGTTGCGGAAGGAGGCCATTGATTGTAACCCGAGGGGATGTGCTCGGGCTTTGGTGGAGAGGAGCGAGGGTACGGATTAGCATAGTCTGCGGGCCCTATGTGGGGGAGCCAACAAGTTGAGCATATTGGATGAACACTATGTAAAAAAACAGACCTGGAGAACGTGAGGTTGGAAATGCTGAAGAAAGAGGAGGGAGCACAGTTCGCCCACCCTGTCCCGTCTGAAAGAAACCACTACTCTGCGAATCCCCTCCGGGAGGGCTTCTGCGTGTTTTGGCAACAGGTCCGTACATACGATCGTCCCTCGGGCTCGTCATAGTAAGTTAAGCAGATAGGCAAAAGAGGAAGGAAAGAATATTATGGTTCAATGAAAGAAGAAAATTTGGGTTTATAAGTATGAAGCGGCACGCGGGGGGTGGTAATGAGCGGGTGAGGAGGAAGAGAGGCTTGCGGCAGGAGGCGATGAGTCGGAGAAATAGTCAGGGCCGTCAGAGGATGAACGAGGAGAACATGAAGAGCGGGAAATTGATTGACACGAGGCAGATGGACAGCAGGGTGAGGGCGAGGGGAGGGCACGAGTTGGATCGGGAGTGATGGATGTGGAGTGAAGAGAGGGGAATGGGCCGGCTGTATGTATACGATCCATCAGATCCTAAGAGTCGATATACTCGACCATTCTTCGCGGCTTTCCTTGCAGACACGCGGAAATTGCACTTCCACTCACAAATATTATGTAATTATATTATTTCGGACTCTTTGTTCCCGCATCGGATGATCTCAGATTGCCTGCCTCGACCCAGATCCACTACGCCGTGGATCCGCCCGATTTGGTCATCCGCCCCGCCATGCATCCTCCGCTGCCCGCCCACGACGACGACCCCTTCCAGTACCCGTACCCCGCCTATGCGACCCCCCCGCACCCCTACGGCGAGGATCCGCCCCCGATGCTCCCCGCCGGGACCCTCCTCCACCAGGGCTTCTACGATCTCCTCGCCATGATTCCCACCCCGTCGCCCTCCCGTCTGTTTCAGTGGTCATCTAATCACCCCCCGCAGCCCCCCGTGATCGCCGGCCCTCGGTACGAGCCGGCCACGCCCGTCCTTTCCCCGTCCTCCCCCCTGAGAAAGAACAGAAGAATCAGCAAGGACATGGTCTCCAAGCCCACAGGCTTTGTGTGCGTCCCCACGCGATCCCCGTCGCTCCGTGATAACGATTTCCGTCCAGCCATCTCGTCCATGCCTCCGATGCAGACCAGGCAGAGGCCCTTCTCACTCGATGGGGCCCAGATGGCATCGGAAAGCTCGGAGGTCTCCTTCTCTACTCTTCTCTCTTCGGCCCTTCTTGACCCTTCCAACTCCAGATCCGCGGTGGGCCAGGCCAATCAAATCCCGCGTGAGACTCACCAACAGGGCAAGAGCTATCAACGACGTTGTCAACGCCTTAAAGCCCTCGGCGACCACCGCCCCTGGTGCCCAATCACCGCCGCTGCGGGTAGTAAACGGACTCAGTTCACCCACTTCGTCCACCATAACTACAGCCGCCCAGGAAAATATTCCTCTCTCCTCTATCGTCGACGGCCTTCCAGCGCGTCATGGAAACTCCACATTGCCCTGCCCCGGCGGCCTCATCACTCACCCCGAGGTAGGCGAACACGAGGACGAGACCCCGGTGGACTCTAGAAATCTCCTGCCTTCTTTAGCACACTCCCAGAGAAAGCCGATCACTCCATCGCTGGCGACGCTCGAGAAAGCTGTGTCTGCCCGGATCTACTTTGAGAATCTATATTTTCCTCTTCTTCGGCAAACCCCGTCTCGAGAGCAGAGAAGGGTCGCCATGGAGAAAGACATGATCGCCATGAACCTGTCCGAGGAACAGAAAGACCTCTTGCGCTCGCGCTGGCGACAGAACGAAACAGATTATCTTCGTCACCGCCGCAGCAAAGTAGACGTGACCGCCTTCATAAAACTAAAGACTATCGGTCACGGTTCGTACTCTCCATGAATTTGATATAAATGTCAATTTTCCATTCATCTTAACCCCACAGGTGCTTTCGGTGTCGTGTCACTCGTCAAAAATCGAGAGACCGGCCAGTTATTCGCGATGAAACAGGTACTCGTGTCTTTTTTCATTTCATATTGCCAAATATGTTTACCCTTCAAAATTGACAATAGTTACGCAAAACGGACATGTTACGGAAGGGGCAGGAAGGTCACGTCCGTGCTGAACGCGACATTCTCAAATCCGCATCATTGGTTTCCTCTCCAAGCGCTGCGGAGTGGATCGTAAAGTTGTACTACAGCTTCCAGGACCGTGACAACCTGTATCTGGTCAGTAGTTCTATCACCACTCGACTGCGTGCACTGCCAGAACGGGACCATTTCACTGATTCATTTTGATTTCATTGAATTAAATATAGGTACTCGACTTCATGGGAGGGGGTGATCTTCTCAATCTTCTGATAGAACGGGACGTTTTCGAGGAGGATTTTACCCGATTTTATGTTGCCGAGGTTCGTCCTTGCCATTTCACATGCCGTTTGCGATGGAGCGCGTTATTCCCAGATGGTCCTTGCCATCGAATCATGCCACAAACTTGGCTTTATTCATCGTGATATTAAACCTGATGTAAGCCCTTTCAATTTTTGCAAATTAAGGTCCATCTTTGATAAACGGATATCTTGGTCATTCTGATAGAACTTTTTGTTTGATCCGGAGGGACACATACGACTGAGTGACTTTGGGCTTGCGTCAGTACCAGCCAAACCAAGCGGGGACCTGGGCCCCCATCCTCGGGCCGAGCGCTAACCTGCCACCTTTCACAGCACCGATCTTCACTGGGCACATGATACATCATGTAACTCGCCTTTTTATATTCGCATGGCAATTGGCCTGTGATTGACGCCTCCGGGACAGATTACGAGCAGCAACGCCGGCACCTGTTGCGCAAGCACGGAATCGACCTTGACGTAGGAAATGGCCTGACGGACGGGGCCAGGACAAGACGCATGGACAAGAAAGACATCGAACTGCTCTTGGGAGACGGTAATGGCGAGGGTGGTATCTTCACCTGGCGCGAAAAGAATCGTAGGAAGGTACGATGGTTCCCATAGTCTGTTCCATTTCCGCGTTGTCATCAACACTCACGTCCGCGCCACGCTGCAGCTAGCGTATTCCGTGTAAGCCCTTTTCTCTTCTTGTGCAAGCTTGAATGCGTATATTGATGCTTCCATTCTGACCCAAAGATGTGGTACCAACTCGTATAGTAAGATATTTTGCCTTTATCCTTTTAATGCACCCTCCATTTTTTGTCGTCAGTGTCTCCCGAGGTTATTAGAGGTAACGGCTACTCTTTTTCATGTGATTGGTGGAGTTTGGGCGTGATCATGTTTGAATGCTTGTATGGGTAAGGAATCGGTAGTTTGCGGCTCCGTTCACGTCGCTAACCGTATGTTGGTGCATAGGCACCCTCCATTCATCAGCAACTCTGTGAGCATCTTCCGTGCTCGGCTTCGATGAGCACAGGATCGGAAACAGCCTGACCAACTTTTTTTTTTCAGCGGCATGTGACTCGCCAAAAAATTCTCAATTGGAGACAGTCACTCAAGTTCCCCTCCCGTCCTCATGTTTCGCATGAGGGTATCAACTTGATGAAAGCACTACTCTGTGAACCAGAAGACCGGCTTGGTAGCCAGGCGTCCGCATCGGTTTTCCGACCTGATTCCCTCGCAATTCAGGCGCGCCGCAGCGGCTTCATTATATCAGCTTCTCGAATGAGTGATGGGGCAGAGATGATCAAGGCGTGTCTTCTCCGCACCGCTTCGTCTACGTACTGACGGCGTCGGGGATAACAGGCCCACCCATGGTTCAATGGCATTGACTGGGATAATATTCACCGATATCCCGCACCGTATCGCCCCGAATTGATAAATCCCGAAGATACGAGACATTTTGACTCTGACATCCCTCCAGAGGCATGCATTCATTCATTTACACGTCTTGTGCATGCTCATCAGACACGTTGCTTCCTAGCCTCTTGCTCCTGCCAATGGTGTGCCCGCAAATGATACCAAAGATCCCCTCTTACGACACGAGGTTCACGGGGAAGAGATTCTCAACGTCCGCAAGGCCCTTGCATTTGCGGGCTTTACGCACAAGAGTCCCCGTGCAATCAACTATACCCGGGCTGACCGAGCCTTTGACGAATCCACAAATGGGAGCGGTGGAGGAAAGCGTGAGAGAGGCCGCTCGCGTTTTCGTAGCGTCCACGGCTCTGGCAAAGGCCGTGCCATTTCTTTGTAGCCTGCGAACGGCGTGTGCAACGGACCCCAAATTTGAATGGGGGGGTGACGGATGACATTTGATGACGCCGTTTGCGTTATGTGGCGTACGGGGAGCAGCGACCTTGCTGCAATGATGTGGGTATGACAACATGATCTGCGGAGAATATGTGCTCGAGGGCATTGTGCGGACAGTTTGTGCGTCGACAGCTTATCTTTCTTTCTCTCTCTTTCCTCGCCTTTTAATGTACGCAGTCGTAGCACCACTTTATGTGTGTGGTCCGTCTGGACTCTGGAAGTGCTCGGTCTATTAAATCATAGGTTCTTCGTCTTACGTTTTCTTCGGCATCATCCAGTGTGCAAACAAGCTCAAGTTCAAGGGGGATGGCGTCTGGCAGACATCGCATGTCATCGCCACTGCGTGGTTAAAGCATGATCTCGGAATTCCGTAACTTTACGTGACCCTCGCTCTCTTTCTTTTTTTTTTCCTTCTCTTATATAGCTAGCTCGCCATCATCATATCAGTCGACCTGCCTCGCGGCCCGCAACCCACACTAATGAAAAAGATGGCTGTGTGTCTGACGCCGCATCGGAGAGTACTAGACTATTTCCTCGACTTGACCGTTGGACCCTGTCAACGGGTCTCCAAGTGGAGGGGGATAGCGCGCGCGCAGTCCGTAAAACGCCGAACAATGTGCCCGAGATGCATTGGGTCGTTTTGTCCTTTTCTTTTGGGTGGGGAGAAGCGATTTTGCGGACCGAGCAACTTGGCGAGTCAACGGTCAAGTCATTGTGACGATACACAGCGTTGTTGTTCATGAACGAACCAAGTAAGTGACAGATATAACTTGTAATAATGTTAGCACGTGAACTATGAAATAAATAGAGTCCCAGGGTGCGGAAATACTTGATGCAAAGTGGAGGGTAACTAGACGGCCTATAAATAATGAATAGCATCTATGAGCGGAACAGCGTTGCAGACATATCGGATACACCCCATGTGAGGGGACGGAGGACGGATGCGCGCAAAATAGGAATAGTTGTAGCTACACATATGATATGAACAGTTGATTTCCCTGCTAGACTTTTGATTTGTGAGGGGAAATAAATAATAATTAGAGTGGATAATTAGAGTGGGGACAGGTCGTCGTTTCGTTTGGTGAATATGCTGGGGACCGATCGTTAAACGTTGTGGAGCAGTAGAACGCCTGCGCTTTACTGCCTATCGCTGTGTTCGTCACTCGAGCTTTCCTGGTGGCGACTAGGAACCTCAGCGTGTACCCGTGCGTGCCGGCGCATGTTACTGAGCACACTGAAGCTACGACCACAGCCTTCGAAAGTGCAGACAAAGGCTACAAGTATCGAGGTGGGGTGTGATCAGACGACTGAGAAGTGATATGACGGCGAGGGCTACTCACGTTTCTCTCCCGTATGACTGTTCAAGTGGATCTAAAAACGTCACGTATTCAGTACGAGAGACATCTGTGACGATGTGATGACGTGCATACCTTGAGACTACTAGGTCTTGTGAATCCCTTGCCGCAATAATCGCATTCGTACTTCAATGAAGAAGGCGAGGAGACGGAAGGCTGGCGAGCTACCTCCAACGCGACCGGTGCAGTCCTGGATTCTCTATACTGTTCCCTCGTGCAGCCTTCGGAGTAGGACCCTCTTGACGACATACTCGTGGGGGTAAATGAGTAATTGTACGACTGTGTGGCTAGATTTGAATACAGATGGGACCCTGGTGGGATGGTCTGATCGCGGGACGCGGGTGGTTGATCCGCCTGGGAAGTAGAACGAGCGTGGTACTGAGGAGGTAGTGGTGAATGATATTGACTCATCGATGATGACGAATTATCAGGAGGGGAGGAACGAGCCGGAGCACGTCCATCATAGCGTTGCTGTGCGGGATGTGAATAATAGGCGGCCGAAGGCGGCGAACGCTGTAGAGGACGTTAGTTGGTACCATAGAACAAGTGAATGGGTGCACCTGAACGCCGGGCCCATCCAGTTGACAGTCTTGACGACGTTCGACTCGAGAAAATGATCGTTCAAAGTTCTGGTCAACGCGAGGGCTGGGGACGATCCACGGAGGAGTTAGGTTCGTTGGAGGTCGGGGTGAACGGGACAGTTCATCTACGTGGAGAGCGTCAGATCTAGACCCCCCTCCTGCATGCAGAAATGGTGACATACCTCGGAACAAGTCTCGAACGGGGGGGAGGGTTGGCCGTGCTTCTTCTCGATACATTCGCCGGTCAGACATTGAAATAATAGAAAGCTTGGAGGAGGACGAAATGCTGCAAGCAGCTTCGTGGTTTATATATGGGAACATGACCATTTGCACGCAAATCGTGATGTTCAAGTCATAGAGGATAAGTCGTTATGAAAGAGTTGTCCAGCCTTCACTACCACACTGCGTGAAAGTGGAAGGAGAGATTCATGGACACCGTTACCAAGATGTCCGCGCTAACAGCAACCGTTCTTGATCGTCGCCGGGAGTTGCTTGCTGTGCACGAGCCGACGCTGATCCTCAATTCCCCAACGGGTGAATGAGAATAGTCTCAGGGTAACAGACCTATCACACATTAACAGAGGAGCTAGTCGTGCAAAGAAATGAAAATTTCATACCGAGGTGCGTGACTCATGAGGAACACGGGAAGACGGAGGAGCGAGACGGTATGGCACCTCCCGGGGGTGCCAACGCCCGGATTGGCTGTTGCGGATCAACCGCAGTTAATACAAGTTGGTATCGAGACTGTATCCTCCAACGCTAGGCTCAATTACTTTGCAAGCTGTCACGCAGGATACGTTTCTCATGGCTGCGGATCAGCATCGCCAGCAGGCCTATTTGGACCCAAACAAGTTGAGCACTGAAGAATTGCGTTGTAACCCGCGGCGAGGGTAACGGCCACAAGGACAATTTGGTTGGATGGCGTATTAATTAAAGGACGGCACTCAATGATTGACGAATCTAAGCAGCCAGGAGGGTACATATTTCACAACATCACTCAGCCTGTCCAGCAGCCAACCGCTGTGCCTCCTCTGGCGTCGACGTTTTCAAAGATAGGGCGTGGAGCCCTTGAGCGAGCTCCTCTGACAACGCCGAGTAAATAATTCGGTGCCGTTGCAAAGTTGTCTGAGAATTCGGATGAATGGCAGTGTTGGCGATGGGAAAGGTGAATATACCTTTCCCTTGAATGCTTCTGAGATGATCTGCACTGCGAAATCTATACACGCCACCGGTGGCAACACGTGAGTGGATGATTATTTGCCGACATCTGGAATGAGAGACTGACGTGTTTCACCATTACCTCCACCTTGGGCCCTCATGGCAGCATGATGTCGGTGGAGGTGGGACTCGTTTGTAATGGTGAGTCGTGAAGGTTGAAGCAGAGTAGTTAGCTAAGACATGGCTTGGAGGCCGTTCTCGGTGCGCTGATCGGCATATCCTCCTCACCTTGTCGTGTATAGCGGACTCAACCAACCCGCGAGATCCAGATTTGCCTGTGGCCGTGGCCATGGTCCGGTGAAATTGCCCTAGCAAATGACGAACTGGACCTGTTGGGCGAGGGCCAAACATTCAACTGCCGAGAAACGCACTGAACCGGCCGTGCATCAATAATGCGCCGCATCGGAACTGGTGGTAACGGGGAACCATAATACTAACCTGGCACGACTGCGTGTTTGAGCACTGGTGCTGGCAGTTCCGACGACAGCGACGTCGGGCTCTTGCGAGGTTTCAAATGTTTCCGTGGGCCCGAATTTGTCAGCACGCTGACTGTCGGATGCCGACTGACACGACGAGCGGTGAGAAGTGTCGAGCGACCATCAGGTGGGATTCGATCCGCGATGCAACGAGGCTGTGGCGCTAAAACTCCTGACATGATGAACAGCTTTGACCCCAAAATACCGCACAAACGCGGTGACCATGGCCGAAGTGAGATAGACAGGTCCAACTTGCTCAACCTCGTGTGTTTCTGCAACCGAACTTGGTTGTGTGGTATGCGGTACTCTGTGTATTCCGGGTGGTGATGTCTCCTATCATCCCACAGCCTAATCTTGCACGAAGCAACTGCGTCCAGTCTGTCACTCTCAGGAACGACACTGACATAGCTGTTCAGTTTTCCGATTGTTCGGGTCGTTGCACTCTCCAAGCTGGGTAATAGGGATCAATGGGGGTGCAAAAACTGCTGTGTCGCTCGATCTGATTTGTGTAATACGCTTAGAGCAGTCGAGTCTCAGCCGCCCCTAATAGTACCTACATGATTTAACCTGACTTGTCACGTGCACCGCGTTGTGCAACAGCACGACGCGCCTCGCGTCTCTTCTTCCCTGGCCATCAAGATGGTTGCCTCGAATGACGAGCGCGAAATGACAAGAAACCAGCGTGGACTGGTCGATACCTGCTTTGAGGAGGGTCAGTATGAAGCCGGTATAGCCGTCCTCGACCAATTGCGGTCTTCATCCTTCAAGCCACCTGCGTAAGTCTCCCAGAGTGCCATTCTAGATCCCGATCTCATCGCATTTGGACAGTGACCATATCCGCCAACTCCTTTACATAGCTCTATTCCCTCCACCACCATCTACCGGTGACCAAATAAACCACCAGGAACAGGTTCCTCCCTCTCCTGTCAAGGGTTCCCCCACGAAACAGAGACCCACACTTTCCAAGGCATCATTATCTCCCTCAGTGGTCGATTCTGAAGCTGCTCAGCGGATCTTGTTCTCGTTTCTTGCTACAAATTCACCCGGTTCTTTATTCAGAGCACTGCCGAGATATCCGTTGGATGATGTCGCTGGCATCGATCTGCTGCCAGCATCGAGTGATAACGGTCATGACGAGGACTCGCTCATCGCTCGAGAGTCCCTGTGTATCAAGGATTGTAGAAATTGCTGGGCCATCCTCAAGGAAGGGTTCATACAGCGCAAAAAGCTCTTGCCTCCGGATACCAGAAAGAAGCGCGGAAGAGGCGCCTATGACGTCCAAGGTGCTGACCTCGACCAAGGCCGTGACCATGGCACACCGGCAATAGTCGCTGAACATGCATGGCCAATCCTCCAGTGGCTGCTGTCCTTGTTTGAGAAAGACGAGTTGCTTAATTTCCAGAAATCTGGGGGTAAGGTCCAACTCCTTGGCAAAAAGTCAGAAATAACCGCTGTTTCGATGCAGAAAAGCTTTCGCTACTTCTCTTGTCGCAGGTCCCTCCCCCAAGGGGAGGTACTGGCCCACGATGGGAGGTAGATGTTCCACTCGACATCGTCTTTCACTCGGTCGGGCAGGGAGATGGCGAGCGTCGAGAAATGGCCGCTCGACTGTTGACACTCGTGCGTCTTCGTGACATCTCGGATGGACTCAACGCACGAATTGAGGTCTCCCGTAGCTCATCAACCTCAGTCTCTCAGGATCTCTCGATGGATCCATGTTTGCGGCCACGCTGACGACACGCTTGTATACTTCTCTTCCCCAAATCGTCCAGAACTTGATGGAGAGCCTGCCAAAGACAGTCCCCATTCTCACTTTTAAAATCACTATATGCCAGAGATTTCTGTCGTCTGGGCTGTCTATCACTGGAGGGACCAAGCCCCGACCTAGGCCTCTCCCCAGACGCGGGTCGCGGCGTGACTCAGGGGCCATATCATCCACCACAGACACCGATATCGGTCGGGTAGGATCCAGCCTTCCACCGCGGCCTGCGCTCGCGACGTGCTCAGAAGTTTTTCAACTGTTGTGTAATGACCACACGTCCCAGGATTCGACTTCGGCACCACCAGTACTTACGATCAAGTATGCACTTCTCGTGTCGTACGCTCACCTCCAGGGGTTATTGCCTCCCGGGGAGAGAGACGGTGACTGGAAGGATGCACTATCAAACGGCGGTTTGAAGCACGTTATCGATACTGCATTTCCTAGTGATAGTGCGTACCATAGAGCTCTCTCGATTATATCTCGTTTTTGGCCAGCGGGTTAGGGACGTGGTCTATGACGCACCGAGTATCACTGTCACTGTTTTGCATTTTTCTGGGCACCAAGACCACCACTTTGTCAGAGCATATCGATAGCATTCATTTTTTCGACTTAAGACTCAGTGTATTATTCCAATACGTTCTAACGAGACAACATTCTAACGAGACAACACAATGACTTCAGCTCAACCGTCTGATTCATCTTCGATCTGTGCCTCTCCTTCGACTTCCATGTCCATGAGATCCCCATCGTCGGCGCCGGTGGTGTCTTTACCTCTGTTTTGTTGATCACGGTACATCTGAGCGAGCTGTTGGGAAGTGGTAGCATGTTCTGGACGTTTATCTTCCCTGACGCGAATGAAGCGCGGAAACCGCAGACTCAGACCTCTCGCAGAAGACACTTCTCCCAGTGCAGCCAAAGAAACGGGGCTGAGTGTGATGCTTGATCATCAGTGGTTAGCAAGAAAAGAACAAAAAAGAGTGCCAAAATTATGATCTGCTCACTCCGCGCCCCGGATCTCCCATACTTCACGAGGACTAAAATAAACGTCAGGTTTAAAACCTACACTCGGGAGCCGTGTATTTTTTTAGGGTTCAAAAAAGGTTTACAACCTAGCAAGGATAGCTCCTCACCTCCGGTATCACAGTCCCCCAAAGGGTGACATGAACAATTGTTGGAAACCTTGGCGTATCTCTCAGTGAGATCCTGTTTTTAGAATGTGTATCGCCCATGCTCTTATCCGAAGGGGATTGGTCATACCTTGTAAAACGCGTCGGAAAACCCTGATGAATCGATTACCCCAAACGCGCAAGGTATGGTGCAATAAACCTTACCGGACATGCATTTGCACACGGCAATTAGCCTTTCTTTTGTGGAGTCCCAGACTGCGAGCAGGACGGGGCTCCACCACCCTGCTTTGCGTCCATTTCCGTGCCACGCTCCGATGGGGACCAGGTCGAGCGTATCTCCAAGACCGTCCACGTAATCCTTCTTGAGCTTCAGCCATGCGGAAGTTCGCTTATCTGAAGAGTCATCATATGATTTTCAACGTCCCGTGCTTCAAGGACGTGTCAGACAGTCACTTACCAGGCTCATACGTGGCCGGCAACGGTCGTTTTCGAGTCTTGCCCTTGTGATGCGTGACAGTTTCCACACTTTCAACGCTGTCCAGGAGCTGACCAAGAATGAGAACATGCCAAGATAGTGACCCATACGAGAACCAACTTTGATCATGAGGCCTTCGCAGCGACTTTCCACGGCTTTCTGCCAAAACTCCTCGATATGTTCTCGTCCTTGTTCACTTTCGCAACTGTTGACATGGTCAAAGCGAGCTGACCCTGGTTCCCCTGGTATCGAGGCAGGGAAATGAGTTCTCAGTAGATCCCGTCTTTCACGGAGGGATCGCTCCAATAGGATCTGGTGGAGCAAGCCAATTATACAGGGTCGAACGTCATGAAGATGGTGGCGAAATAAAACTCACTTCGTTATCAAGATACATCAAATCAAAGGCAAACACACAAACTGGGACTTTGATATCTCGTATGACCACATCTTTCCTGGCCCTGTTCGAAAGCTCTTGGAAAGACCTGAGGCCGGCGTCATCCGGATCTATAGCAACGATCTCCGAATCGATAATAAAAGACTGCAGGTCCGGCGCTCTTGTAAACATGCACCTGACCAATGAAACCACATCGGGATACTGGAACCGGGGCATGGGATCAGTCAAACTGCATGCGCAATGTTACGGAAATTTCACTTTATCGGTCATGTTTTCTAGATGCCGAGAGAAAATGTGGATAGATGGACAATCATTGGCTACCTTTAAAGCGTGAATCTGTGCACGCTGACCATCATACTTGAACTCCGCTGTGAATGGCATATCATTCAGCCGATCATATGCCTCGTCAAGTGATCGAGCTGGAGAGCCCAGTGTGGGATGGAGAGGGATACCTAACTCAAAGAATTACTTAATGGGCCTGGGTCAGGAACGCAGGCAGCCTCACCAACGGTGAGCGGGACCCGCGCAGGGAGTCCGTCGAGTCCACCGGCAATAGCTCCAGCGACGATGTGATCATAGTTGGGATGTTGGACATACACCTGTTTTACGAGAGTTTCGGCGTTCACAAACTTGAGCAGAAGCTCGTTACGTTGAGGATCAATATTTTTCTTTTGCTTCCCCGATGGTGATGGTTTGATTGATGCGAGAAACTGCGGTGTCACATGCAGTGATGAATCGCACGGAATGGGTATGCTCGGATTTGGAGGGGTAGACAAGACCAAAGCTCTGGCAAGCGCTGTCAATATGGACGTTCGGACAGCACCCACGCGCAGGTTCTGTGACAGCGTGCGGACTAGAAATCTTGTCTCTTCTCCCCCCGCAGCGACGAGCAGTTGCTCAACAATGGACTGCTTTTGCCTTGCCGCTCCTTGACCTTTGACATCGGCGATTTTCAACATTGATTGGTATACAGTCTCAATAAGTAAAGGAGGGTGGGCGACAAGTGTACGGATGTTGGATTTTGCCTCGAACGCGACATCACCTGGATCGCCTGAGGAATTATACAGTCTCCGGAGGGCTGCAGCCGTGAGACCGGATACATGTTGGATGGCCCTCGAGATGACAGAGGCGCCAATGCCAAGTTCGAGTGGAGAATAAGCGGGGGAGAGTGAATTAGACAAGAGATAGATTGCCGGCAACAGGGACGGAGGATGATATAATATGAGACACCTCAGAGTATTGGTGAGCGCATCGAGGATGGCGATGCGGGAGCGAGTGTCTGCTAAGACTGCGAGGGTACGGACGAGGAAAGAGTATGGCGCTGGAGAAGTAACCGGCCAAGGACATTGTTGGATGGGATAGGCCAGTGGATCGACTGCGACTGGACTGTAGTCGACATCTAGCTCGGTTGGACGGAGAGCCAGACCCAAATCCGTCTGACGTCTTGTCGGCAAAGATGCCGTAGCGTTCTCCCGACGGTCAGGGGGGGATGCAAAGCGGTCGTGAGAGGATGACCATACTGATGCTTGCATCGAACCCTGCGCATTGAGATCATCCTCTGGATCGAGCTGGATGGGGTTTTCCTGCGTTCCATGTCCGTCCTGCCATAAATTATGGAACGACCGAGCATCGTTCATTGTCTCAAGAGAGGTAATCGGGTTTTCGGAAACGATAGCCGAAGACACATCGCCGCGAATCTGCCGTGAGGGTGCTGTTGTCGCAGTCTGCTTACCGTTGGTGGAACCGGGGCCACGGAAATAAGTATCCAAAATGGCCTGGTCGTTTGCAAGTTTGGCCTTTTTTCTACCCGAGATTGACGGGGTGGATGGGGTACGTTTCGACATGAAGGTGGGGAGGAGATGGCCGCATCAGACGTACGTCATGCGTCGATCAACTGACACGTCCTTTTTTGGGTCACTCAGAGATATTTTCTCGTGAGCGACAGACGTCGCAAAAAAAGAAAGAAGGGAGAAAAGAAAGAAAGAAAGAAGAAATGAAGAAGAAGAAATGAGGGAGAGGTACGATAAAAAACACACTCGGGCCGACATGTCGGGAACCGTCCTGGAAACGTCGCACATTGCTCGCAGCTGATCAATCATGGTACACCACGAGTGAGCGCTTTCCACAACCTTATCCCACCTTCCGGCGGCGTCGCTCGATAGATGGCATGTTCTTCATTCCGCACCGCTGGCAAGCTTATGAGGTGCCCAGCCTTTGAGAACGATGCCTGATCCAGCCGGTTCCTTGGTAGTCTTATGGTGCCTGCATGATCCGCATTGATGCGTTAGGCAAAGCCAGACCGTAAGAGGCAGGACGCGTGCAATCAACGTGCAATGTCCTGACCGCGAAGGGAGTCTAGGCGGGCTGTCACGGTCCGGGTGAAAGTTATGGCTTAAAGGTTCGATCATACCGGAGCTGGGCTATGCAAGACAAAAACATGAACCAATCGGGCGGCCCAGGTGTCCAGACTCGGGCCAGTTATCACATGGAATTTGGGAAACTGGCCAGGTCACCAGGACTGACCCATTCCTTGACCAGCATCGCCACGATGTTCTGCTGAGAAAATTCCAGCCATTTTGGGATTGCTCGAAAAGTTACCAGAGAGTGGACTGATGAGAGAGTCGTCTCATCACTCTATCTTACTTTGGTCATACGGTCAGTGCAAAAATTACACTTGTCAGGGTCGCCTTATTCAACCCGGGCATCTGCTAAACGCCCAAGATCAGGTCCGCTATCAGGCACATTCGAGCTCGCACTCGATCGGGCAACCTCAGACGAGATCTCGCGCAACCGGGTTTACGACCAGTTATGTTTGCTTGTGCCGCACTCACCATGCTGCGGCGCCGGCAAATTGCCTGCTCGATACACTGTTTATATGAAGGTCCAGCGGGCCCGAAAATGCTTATGAACCCAAGGGTTCCAGCGCCTTGCGACTCACTTCCACTTCCCTACTTTCACCATGACCGATCGACGTGGATACTCTTTTCCTACCAACGACCTTGACCGAAGTAGTCAATGGCCAGCCGGTACCCAACAGCCCTCTCGCTATCTCGCATCCTCAAGCACCTACCAAGGGGTGCCAGCTGGCAGCACCTATCCAGCCATGGCGGATACTACACACAATATGGCGTCAGTGCAGCCACCCGTCCAGTATGGAGTAAACGACTACACGGGGAATTACCCGCCATCGGTGTCAAGTCAATACATGGTGGCGACGCCGAATGCATACCATCAACCACGGCAAAGCTATCCACCTCCAAACCACGCTCCTCATGCACCAAGTGCTGTGCCTCACTACACAGTACCATCGCAGCAATATCCCGCGCCGCATCAGCAACCCAGCATTCACCAGACCTCCCCGTATTATGGGCGTGGCGATCCTCAGTATCAGCAACCACAATATCCAGCATCACCCTCGCGGCCATTTTCGTGTGACCTGTGTGCATTATCATTCAACAGACAGCACGATTTGAAGCGTCACAGAGAAACGCATTCAGGGGAGAAACCATTCTTATGCAATGGGGGATGCGGAAAAACCTTCACCCGCAAGGATGCGTTGAAGAGGCACCAGGCATGTTTGTTTTCCGGTCGTCGGATGAACGCGCTGCTTACCATCTACCAGTTGGTTAAGCACTGCGGGCATGAGGGCGAGGTATCTTGACGACAAGCTGTCGTAAGTGGCTTATTGAGCAGGTCAGTTCTCTCAACAACATATCATTTCTGTGACTGATAGCCGGCCGCGTTGCCAGTTTGGACCGCTATTTCATTAGTATCGTATTAATCTTGTCTTGATCGCCGAGGCCTCTCAGTGATGGACGAGAACTATGTCCACCCTTGTATACGTACTGTATATTATGAACATACGTATTTTTCCAAGTCCGAGGTCCGTCACATACGGATATTTTGTGTTGGCTCATGTAATACAATTTGCTGAGTGCATAACTATTGTTCTGGTCCGTATTCGATGATTTTCTCCAATATCCACGCATCTTGGGGTGTGATCTTTTTGTAATAATTTTTGTGAATGCCACCTTCGCTGAAACCATGGCTCTCATAGAACCTCTTGGCATCTCCATTGGAGACCTGTACGTGGAGGGATATCCGCTTGATTTTGGGCTTATAATGGGTAGATGCTGCCTTGATGATGCGCTGCAGGGCTTGAGAACCCAGCTTCCGGGATCGATAAGGCTTTGTAAGGCGGAGCCTATCAGCGCATCTGACCCATCTAGACTGAAATGGCGACTTACGGCCAGGATGCCCAAGGTTGTCAAGTACAACTCCTTGTTCTCGAGCCTACAGCAGATATTTCCGACGGGGACATCGTTGAAGTAAACTGCGTTCCTGATCATGTGAGAAAAGTGATCCGAAACAGCCACCTTATCGAAGAGACGGACTGAGCTGGCAAAACGGTTCGACCTCGGGCTGCAAGATGTCCTGATAGTACTTGTCGCTGTATTTGACGGGAAAGAGGACCGAGTTGAGCTTGCGGACCGTCCCTATGTTTTGATGAGTCAACGAGGCGAATGAGACGCGTACTGCTGGCAGAGGGGAGTCTGAGCTTGCCATGATGCACCCTGGAGAGATGGAGAGGGCTGTGTGGCCAAGCCAACGTGACTGTGTCCGTGGGAATGCTCCACAAACAACCTTGTGTACGTCTTTGTGGTTACTGCACAAATTTCTCTTATCGACCTCCGTAAGTATCGATCAGTTGACGCAACTTTACAGGGTCCATCTGTCAGGTGGGGCTCTCAGGAGTATCTCCTACACTGCGCTCATCAAGGTTTGACAGCACCAATAATTCCTCTTTGACAATCCCTAAAACTGATGGGTCCCACGTATGTCTGCTGTGTTGGCTGTATTCGTTCGACTCTCCGACAACAACCAACGGTATGATTTGTCATAATGCATACCGTTGGGACCGCCCAAATGCCATACTGATTATGAGAAATATGCATTATGTCGCCCAACTTTGCTCCAAAAATCCTATGCATCATACGTTATCCCTTGTGCATTGTGTCTGATGACTGTTTGTACTCCCAGTAGATGAAAGCCTCGTCAGCTCAATTCATGGAAACCAAATTTATCTCGTCGTCATGGCGTATCCTGCTCGGGTGTTAGCGCACTCTCCTTGATGCGGCCTCACAATTGTCTCAGTGCCTGTTATCGATAAATTTCGAACACAGGTTGATAACTGAGGTGTCACCACAACCTCATTACCGAATCATAAGCGACTTGCCTTGTGGAGCTCACCTCCCTCTTCGGCTTTGAGGTGTGTGCGAAACGTGTCCTCGGGTGCGGATTTCATCCTTTTTCAGCCTTTTCTCCGCATGTGACAGCCAGGACTCTAAACGACTTGCCGGAAAGTTGGACCTACATCTCCAATAGGCAACCTCGCACCAATTTGTTTGTGACGTACCTGGGTGATATCTTGGTCCGGTCCTACGTCCTACACTGCTTTGCTGGTCACGACCCTCCATCACGGGAGAAATCAACTCCTCTGTTCCTTGATTAGTACCCTGGACAACAAGTAGTAAGCCGGCCCGCTCGGTCATACGCGGTAGACTTCTTTTTTCATCTCAGGCATTCTGCTGGCGCTTCGTCCGCTTTGTGGCACGCTCTCGGACACGCCAGTGACAACCACAGCCTCACGATGTCTACATTTGGACCGAATGGCACCATGACCTGTTTGCCGACCCCGCTGGCCTCTTTTTAGGTCTTTGAACACCCAAGCGTACGGCAACCGATCGAGAGCGATGTCGAATGGATTGATTTCTCTTGGCTCGTACTGTCATCATCGTGATCGCTCAGTAGAGTTTAGTTCAGGCCACAACTATGGTAGAGCATTTCATAATGCATAGCATCGGAACTACTAATATCCCATGCATCATGAGGTTTATACATTACGAGCGTGCACTTTGACTGGTATATTATAATGGAACTATGTATTTTAAAAAAAAACTCTCCCAAGAATTAAATTTCTCGCCAACCCGATGCATTGTCATCCTGCATTCTGCATTATGAGGTAGCGTACTGCAGCAATAATTGCAAGAAACTTATCCAACGTTGTTTGAATATGACTCACCGCCCACTGCCTGGGCGTTTGCAAAGTCTCAATCCAGCCAGAATTTCAGGGCAAGTAAAGTTTTGGCCGATTATGTCGGCTCTAGGAATGCAGCTTCGAAGAATTGAAAGGGATCGAGCCACGGCATCCAAGATGTCCTTGGAAGAACAATGTCGCATCTGGTAGCACAGTAACCCACGGGATGTGATTGGTTGCGTGCGAAATCCCCTGGCGTGTACCAGATGCGCTGTCAACATCCATTGCATGTTGCCCATTGACATAGTCTGGTGACCAGCCCGTCCATGAGTGTTGCCCACACATCAAGAGATCGGCTTCAGCACGAAATATAAGAGCACACCTCGGTTGACAAACGCTATGAAGGACATCATGCAATCACCGCCCAGCGAGGCAGGGGGAATGTTCGACATCAAGCACACACCGCAAGGAACGGGTATATGCACATCCCTCCCCAGTTACGTCCAGGGCCACACAAGCACCAAAAACCAATGGGTCTGCGAAGAATTGGAACAAGCATCGGTACCAGACGCACTGTCAACATCCATTGCATGTCGCCTACACATCAAGAGGTCTGCTTCTGCACGAAATACGAGAGCAGACCTCGGTTGAGAAACACTATGAAGAACATCGTGCAATCACCGCTCAGCGAGGGAGGGGGAAAGTTCGACATCAAGGACGCACCAAAAGGCTCGTCAACAGACGCAACATCGGGTTGCAAGGCCCGACCAGGCTGAACAACAGCAAGATCGTCAGGTCCATGGGATGTACGCGCACACGCAGCCACGCCGAGAGCATGACGATCATGATTCAATGGAATCGAGTCATAAGGAGCCATCCGACCAAGACAAGGCCGGACAAGCACTAGGGAACCAATGGGTCAGCGAAGAATCGGAACAAGCATTGATACCAGACGCACTGTCAATATCCATTGCATGCCGCATACACATCAAGGGGTCTGCTTCAGCACGAAATACGAGCACACCTCGGTTGAGAAACATTATAAAGGATATCATACAATCACCGCTCAGCAAGGGAGGAGGGATGTTCGACATCGGGGACGGACCGAAAGGCTCGCCAGCGGATGCAACATCGGGTTGCAAGACCCGACCAGGCTGAAGGTCATCAGGTTCGGAGGATGTACGCGCACAGCGATGATCGATGATATCTGGGTCTCACGTTTCCAACGTCAGCCACGCTGAGGACATGGTGATCATGATTCAAAGGAATCGAGTCACAAGGAGCCATCCGACCAAGACCGGTAACAGTATCACAGACCACATCAGACATAATGTCAACTACAATGTTGACAGAGAAGAATTCCTGGTGATGGGAAGGTTCGACGAGACAACAACCCTCGCCATCAACAGCGCACCTCGATTGGTCGAAACGACCAAACGACCACGACGCGGTTAAGGTGCATGATAGCAAAGACTAATGGACAGTCAGCCGCAAGGGGAAACATACAGCGTGTCAGATCAAACATACCCAGATGTGTACAAGCAAGTCTCGAAAATCCCACCAAAAAGTGTTTTCGAGGGGATGAACGACCCACTACCACTAGTATGCCGTGGCGGAAATATCACACGTCTATCGTGATTCGATCCACCTCCTGCCACAGACGTTTCAGATCTGAGAAGCGCCACAAAGGTAATTCATTATCGAAAGGGGGAGGTCGGTGCGTGTGTCAATGTGAGGCTCGTGTGCGGTGGAGAATCAAATTGTCATTTGCTTGTGCTTGCGGCACGGAAGCTTTGAAACGATCACAGCTCGCACACCAGAAACGTCGGATGATCATCGATCATCCTAGAGTACAGCATTGGTTATAAGCAGTGGATGAAATGTGGCGTGCGTTGGCTACTGTATTGGAACATCGACAAGTTAGTGTGCTAATCAAAACAATGCGACGAAGAAAACGATGAAGTACGAAGACAGGTCACGATAGCTGTTAGTACAGGTCCGCAGAATTGGGGTGGTATGTATACACCGTCTGTTGCTACACCATAAAAGTTATTTCAGCGTGATTTCGTCGGAGAGGAGGGGGCACGGGAGCGGCGTTTGCGAGGCGAACGTTGTAGTTGATCGAGATACACGTCGTCGTAGCTGCGGAAAATGCATTGACCGTTTTCATGGTCGGTGAGGGTGGCCCAGACGCAATGCCAGGATCGGTCTTCGCGAAACTTGAATGCCACGCCGGTGTGATTTTGGTCCCAACGCTGCTCTCTTTGTTCAGAGACGAACGCTTTGTCGGTCAATGTGATGAGAACGCAGTCCTCGATGGTGAAGGCAACGTGGAGCGGGCCATCGGCGGCGTCCAGGAGCGACGCTAGAATGGGATCCATTTCGAGCTCTTTGGGAAGACCGCTGTATTGCATTAATACGGGCCTGGTGGGAGGATCACGGGAACTCACGGATGCATCGGGTTGTAGCCGTCCACGAGGATCTGGTAGGTGGTATCATCTGAGAAGCGCAGTTGCATGCTCGGGTGTTTGGGTGAGCGGTGTATTTTGGTGAGGACCTTTCCGACGAGGATGGATGGGTCGATGCCGACGCTATCTAGGCGTAGCGGGACGGGACGACGTCGGGGCTTCATTGGGGATGGGGGGGAGCTGGTGCCCACGGAGCCAAGGTCTGAGCTCGAGGTGGTGGAGTTGGGCATTGCGCATGGAGGGATGATATAGGAGGGTGGGAGGTGGAGGTGGACAATGGAGGCAAAAACAATGACAGTGACGAGATTCGAACTCGCGCGGGAAACCCATCACGGATTGAGGATGGACCTAAACGTGACGCCGTAACCACTTGGCTACACTGCCGTGTGGAGTTGAGGGGGAAGGTGCGGGATGGGAATTCAGAGAGTCCATATTGGACGGACGGGTTTTGAGAGCGGGCGGGGCACCAGACGAGGACGACGATGCACCCGACGCACGCCCGTCCCATCGGCCCGCGAACTCTCCCTCGCTCGCAGTCCCCCTCCATCCCAGAAACCCGCCCACTCCTCATCCGCAAAGTCGCACCAGATCCACTCTCCCTCCGTCCCCCATCGCCCGCATCAGTCCCCTTCTCCTCCTCCCCCGTCCCCTCCCGCCCCCTCCTCCCCGGCGCCTCCCCCGCGCCCAGGGCCAACGGCGCCCGCCCAAAGCTACAGCTCCCTCTCTCAGGCGCCGTAAGCGAGTACTATGCAGGCCCTTCCCTCATCCCCCCTGGCTTAGACGGAGAGAATCCCGGCGGCGCTACCGTTCGCCCCTCAGACCAGATCCAGACCGCCCACCCCCCAGGATCAAACGAGATCAGCGAGAGCACCAACGACCAGCTCGACG
>JBBPQV010000080.1:0-46825 GCA_038092675.1 Boletus rufocinnamomeus
CCCCGCCGGTGGGGTATGCATACCATGTCATTCAAGCACAGTAAGCAAAATGCACCATCCTACTGTCTAAATAAATTTCTCACCGGCGCAGACGGTGCTACGCAGCGCCCGGCGCTACGACTCCAGTATGATTTTACAGCTTATAAAGGATGGTCCGAACGATCGCTTTCTGCGCAGCTCTTTACTTCTGCTCCCTATGTGATGGCCGCGTTGTCCGTCCCTACCTATGAGCCGGGTCTCACCACTCCGTCTCCCGGTGCGGGTTTCGTCTTGGCAGCGAACCCAACGCCCCCACCATCATCTCAGCCAACTGTTGCGTCATCGAATGGGGCCATGGAGTCCCACACAATCCTCGGAATCGTGATCTGCCTGGGTGGGTGTCGTTACGTCTCTTCGCGTATTGGTCTCTGGAGTGACAAGATACCGATACCGACACTTTCCAGTGGCCTTCATCGCTCTCATACTAGGATACTTCTTGATATCCCGGTTCCCCTGTTTCCGTCAACCCCAAGGCGTCCCTCCGACCTTACCACGACGACGATTACAACCGTGGCCACATATTGGCGCTCCCAACCATGATATAAATGGACCTCACCCTCGTCCACGAGTTCCCATTCAACACGTGGAGCTGACGGTGTTCGCTCTTACGGAACATTGGATACAGCATTATGATCACGATGCCCCCTACCTCCCTCCATACGGAGGACCAAGTCCTCCTTCGTATTCCGAGACGCTGCAACACCCTCCCCCGCAACACCTACACCCTCCTCCGGAACACCTACACTCTCCTCCTAGGGCCGTAGTCGCAGCTTGACGCTTAAACCCTTGACTGCGGATCTCATGCCACGCCGACCCTGACGATACTTGACGCCATATTAACGAGGAAGTTTCCTTTCGTACCTTTTACTTCCGATTATTCATTTTACCCTTTCAACGCGGCGACGTTCCTTTTTCTCCTTCGTTCGCATGATACCACTTTCGCGTTGACTCAGGCTTGATGCCCATGGATAGTCAGGACGACAGTGCTAGAAGCTTTCATCAGAACGTGACAATCTCTGCATTTATATCCCGCAGCAAAAAGTCTGCGCTACCCAGAAACGCTCCTACATGGCCTGTAGAATGTATCGTAGATTTCGTCGCTTTCGTCGCTTTCAATGCTTTCGATAGACTCAGCAGTGTACATTAGTGTATATCGGATCTTACAAGCGCCCACCGTCTCTGTCAACGTTTGTTCAAACTCCCAAGAGAATTATGGCACAAAGTATACTGCACGCAGTTCATTACGACGTACTCTCTACAGGACAGCGAGAAATGAAAATAAAAGTGTCGAGAGATAAGATATCAGCAAGCCATATGTAAAGGAGCGTGCAGAGAGGGAGAGCGAAATCTGCCGACGTTCGTAAACGAAGGTTGGACGAGAAACGGAGTACCCGGGTAAAAAATAGTCAAGTGTGTTCATATGCAGCGAGTCCATGCCGAGAAACCCATCAAACGTGCTACGCAAAGACTGGTTATGAATTTGCAATGAGAGAAGGATATGTCCACAGAACGCAGAATCAGGGTTAGCACAATAAAGAACCAGACATAAGTATCCAAAGAGAGGGAGGTGATATATGTGTGACGGTTCAGGCGCTGTTTATGGACAGCTCGATGGGGCACGCCGCAGCGTCTACCTGCGCGGATGCCGTACTCGTCGAGGGGAGGCCTTGAATGTCCATCGTCAAAATGACCTCAAAACTCACACCTGAGCATCACGGTCCGACACCCGTATAGATTAGAATCCACATGCAAGAAAACAAGAGCAAAACTCACCCGGCCGAACTCCATTCGTGTACGTCCCTGAGTTTTTGCATGCATTATACCACGCCACCCAAGTAGGATCCGTATCATTTGGCGCGATATATGAAAAGTTGAGTGGGACTTGGATGATTGGGTATGAATGCGCAGGAAGTGTCGCTTTTCCAAAATAACCCGAGCCAATTTGGAAATTACTGGAGGGATACCATACCTGAGCATCGATATGGTTGAATGTGAGAGGAATCATATTGCTACTCGTGTCGACTTTGATTTCGGCAAAGGCGGGGAAGGAAAAGTTGGCTGGGGAACGTGAGAATTCCGTGGGTATTGATGTATTGAAGCTGCCTGTAGCAGCGACCAAGGGAGAAGTGCTGTTGAATGAGACTCCTGGTACGCGAGGGATAGTGATTGCAAGTACGATGGCGACACTGTCATTGTGAGACCATGCAGCGACAGCATAAGTACCAAACCAACGACAAGACGGGGAAAGATGGACACTGACATAGCACACCAGGTAAAAATGAAGAACACAAGGAACTTCTTGGTGAACCATTTGGTGCCGCAAAGACCAATCTCGCCTCGGTTCCAAGCTTTCCACTTTGCACGACGTTCGTCGCTTTTGATTTCTCTCCTGCCCGATTTCGTCATCTGTTTCATTTCCGAGCGCTCCCACTCAGGTCCGAGAGCAGGAACAGTGACGAGTTCAACCGGCGCAAGTGTACTATCATTATCAATGGCTTCCGCTTTGCTCGCAGCGACAGGCGTTGTAGGTGGTAACTGGTGATAACTGTTGGTTTTTTCCCCAAGTACAGCATGAACGCACATACACAAATACAGCAAAGAGCCGACCACTTACACGGGTTCCTGATGCTGTCCAATACCAAACGTAGTGCTATACCTTGGACCTGCGTTGTTGAAATCCGCAAAGACGTCCCAGCTTTCCGAATGTCCCGCTTCTTCTTCTTCGTCACGACCACCTTTCAGTGGCTCTTGTCTGCCTGCGGCAAAAAAGGAAGAGGCATTGTACCCTGCAGATTGAGCGTTGAGCAGATCTTGCGACGTGCGAGATTGACGGTCAGCGTAGAAAGACGACTGAGACTCTGCGCGAGGCCGAGCTGCTCCCCGGGGGAGGTTGTTATTCGGACTCCCTTGCGCGGGTATGTCGTTGAGAGGGTCTATTGACCTGCGTGCACCGTAGAAAGAAGAAACAGCAGATTTTCTGTCGTACTCCATGGTTACCTGCCAGGCTGGGAGGCGAGAATGGAGATCGTTTCTGCGTGAGTATAAGGTCCACGTTGGGTGGGAAGAACCAACTGGCGTGGGTTTCGAGATTGCACCCGTTTTGAGGTTAGGGTTTGTCTCGGGCTGAAACATCCCACAAGAACCCCGATGTATATTTATCTTATACGCGTATGGTACATCCGAGACTCTGAGTCGCACCTTTTCGATTCTCAATATTCAATGCTGGAGAATTTTAGACGTGGACATCGAGGTGATCAATCAACTACTTATCCATGATTTTAGACGTTTCCGTAGTAGAATCCGTACACTTGATCGTGACTTCGACGTGCATGTTGGATGTACTGCATTTTCCCGACCAATTCCCTCTTTATGTTCCTATCTGCCAACAAGGGGATGTGTCAATATTAATGGGGGTGTGCTAACCTTGTATTTATAGAGCGTGCGCGCTGAGCGCAGCCTGTCACTATATCCATGAATACATCTTTGATACAAACCAACACCTGACCCTGACGCACTCGCATATATTTCTCGTCCCCTTATACCTTACTTATGTACTGCCAGGTAAGCCATACCTGACGCACTCGCCACCTAGTGTGCCACCTCAATGGCCTACTATTCCTTCTGCAACCTCCACATCACCTTCATCCTCGACCCCGGTGTTTACAGTGGGTCGTTCCTCATTGCACTCTTCCTGTGTGACAAGTGAGCTAGTAATCTGACGGATCACATGGTCAATCTATGCAATGGACTGGATTCCGGTGGGAGAATTACCATCATGCTGAGTGCGCCATCCTGTACGTCGCTGGCGAACTTAGGCGCAGCTATCATTATAGATCGTTTAGACGCGTGAGTGTCTACGAATATTGATGTTGATCGCAGATAGTGCCTGACGGAAATCCAACAGCAATCGGTTCCGCGGGGTGATAATCGCCATGAGCCTGGAGTGTGTGATGAAGGCGCGGTACGTCGGCCCTTTGAATCACACTGAAAATAAGCAGCATACTCAGTGCATTCTTCACTTTCTGTTTCATTTGTTTCTATGCCGGTGGGATTGGTGCGACGTCGTTTGTCTACTACTGTGAGATCTTCGCAACCCACGTTCGTGCACAAGGTATGGCATTTCGATGTAAACTTTTTTCGCCAAGTCGTTTATCTTGACACTCTCGTAATCGTTGTGCGGCGCGCGTGCGGGTCCAGAGCAAAGGGTTGCCATTGGAAGAGATCGATGCAAAGTTTGATGATCAAAGGTTGCGGTGTGATTGGAGGACGAGATCCAAAATCCTAGTCGTGGGGAAAATTTCGGTTGCTCGGGAACACAACCGTGGCCCGTGGGGAAGGGATACAATAGACTTTCTCATAATGCATAGCGTCGGGGATCTGCACTTGGGTCCTCTCCCAGCCAAAATGCACTCTAATGATGCATAAGTCTCATACTGCATCAACTTCTGTCGCTCCCAATGCTATGCATACGAGGAAGTCTACTGTACTGTACCTCAACAGAGTGGCGCCTTTGCCGAGCCACATACTCGCCTAAAGTGCGGCGATACGGCGATTGGTTCATATGATCCAATGAGGAATACGAAAGGACCGATTATTGCGATTGGTTACTGGCCGACGGCGTTACTGAAAAAAAAAACGACCCGAGTCAAGCCGTAGGTTGCATGGGCGAGATTCGTCGGCGTTCTCATGCAAACGGCCCGGGGCCGATAGGACTAAATTCGACCATTTGGGTGTCGCGGGGGGAAATTTTACAAAGGTCAAAATTTTGGCGGTCTGTTTTAGCGCCACAGAGTGAAATAGGACAGGTTGTCGTTCAGATATTCTTCCCCATACCGCTGCTCCTGGCCCGGCGTTCCAACGCCGACCCCCTGGCTTCTCGGCTCGCCTATTGGCTACGCATGACCAATCTGCTGGTGGTCCCGTGACCATATTTGCACATTACACTCACGTGACTCATATTCATCCGGTTTCCACTGTCCAGTTGCTGAATCAGTTTGACCGATCTGTTGTCTCCGCCATCCTGTTTTCACGCTCTCGCACACTCATAAAAGGCCTCCAGGCGTCCTTGTTTCCAGCATTTTCTGCATCTGTACTTACCCTCAATCAAGACCTCTCTCGATCTCGAAATCTGAGCCACATGGCGCCTCTCACAAATGGAACTGTGCCCAGAAGCACGAAATTGCATTCTAAAGCTGTACGTCTCCTCCTCGGAATGTGAAAACCCGTAGTGCAAGAATATTCGTTCACTTTTGTACATGACCATATCCAGGTCATTATTGGCTCTGGTCCGGCGGGGCACACAGCCGCTGTCTACCTCGCTCGTGCCAACCTCAACCCTGTCCTCTTCGAGGGTTTTATGGCCAACGGTTTTGCAGCTGGTGGTCAGCTCACCACAACGACTGAAAGTGCGTCCATGCTTCACCATATCTCAATCCCATTCCCTTACACAATTCTCGTTCTAGTCGAAAACTATCCTGGTTTTCCCGCCGGGATTATGGGCCCCGAGTTGATGGACAAATTCCGTGAGCAATCGATACGGTTTGGAACGGAGGTCATCACAGAGACCGTGTGCAAGATTGACTTGTCCGCCCGCCCGTTCCGATACTGGCGCGAAGGTCAGGAAGGCGAGGAACCTGAGACGACGGACGCTGTTATCATTGCAACTGGTGCGAGCGCAAAACGCCTTGGACTCAAGGGTGAAGATATGTACTGGCAAAGCGGAATCAGTGCCTGTGCCGTCTGTGACGGTGCCGTTCCAATCTTCAGGTGAACTTTATTGCACATGGGGAGATTTCGCTTATCGGACGCTCACATGATATGTCCGACAGGAACAAACCCCTCGCCGTCATAGGAGGCGGAGACTCTGCGGCGGAGGAAGCGACCTGTAAGCGGAAAACGTTATGTTTTATTAATGTCCTAATCTCATTTTCTTTCATAGACCTTACGAAGTACGGCTCACACGTCTATGTCCTGGTGCGCAGAGGGGAACTCCGGGCTTCCAAAATCATGGCTAAACGTTTGATGAACAATCCCAAAATCGTACGTACGCTTGGTTCAGACCCATCGTAAACCGTGTTACTGAGCATGGCGTTGGTTGATCCGCCTATCTTTTCCCACTGTGTGTAGACTATTCTTTGGAACACGGTTGCTACCGAGTGCCAGGGAGACGGTGACCTTCTCAACAATCTCCGCCTCAAGAACGTGCTCACAGGCGAAGAAAAAGACCTTCCTGTCAGTGGTCTCTTCTACGCCATTGGCCATGAGCCCGCTACCGGGCTTGTCCGCAGTCAACTGCAGACGGACGAAGACGGCTACATCGTCACCGTACCCGGCACAACACAAACTAGTGTCAAGGGTGTCTTTGCAGCAGGTGATGTCCAGGACAAACGGTACAGACAGGCGATCACGAGTGCAGGCACTGGTTGTATGGCTGCACTGGAGGTCGAAAGGCTCCTCGCTGAAGAAGAAGAAGGTATTGAAAACGAGTAAATCGACCCAATTAGATTGTCGCGAGTCTTTGATCTGCTTTATACCACTGGTGACATTTTTTTGACATGTGTATGACGCTGGTTCGTCATCGTGTTCTGAGGACGAACTTGGGGGATTTATAGCACTCTAGGATTCCTGCCTGCAACGTCTGCGTTCCTTGCGTAGGAGCCATCCTCACAGTTTACCGTTTCGTACATCCGCTCCTCCAAATCAGGAAATTTTCCTTCAAGATGTAGAGACAAAATTGTGAATCGAGTGTGAGCCGTGACCATATCCGATTATAGATTCGAATGTAGTCGTGCGCTTGATTCAACTTTCTTCTTTGGTTTTCAAAATGAAGACCTCGATAGTACCTCCAATAATATTATGGTCAGGGTCTATAGCATTGGACTTGTGTGGATGACCCCTGTGCTCATCACTTAAGATTACTATGAATAGGGAACCAATGGCAGTATTGCTATTGAAATGTTGAATGCAACAACAAGTACTAGAGTAAATTAATCAATCACTCATTGGCTGAGGCAGTTATAAGAGGTAAGTAACAGCTACATCAGCAAAATGTCACAAGACTTTTTTGACTTTTTGACTAGCAGTAAGTGGGCCACCTGTTGCGAGTGTGCTTGAGCAAACACTGGCAGGACTTGACTAGGCTAACACCAAAGCCAAAGAGGTAAGAAGAGAGGAGATAAAAGAATAGAGGTGATAAGTGTCTTCCTTAATGCACTCACAAGGACATAGGTCACAAGGCACAAATGGATTAGACTGGGGAGTCCAGTCTGTACAAGCTAGACGAGTTGTAACTCAGCGATCTCCACAGTGGATGGAATGCTGATATAATTTACCTAGATGAGTCGTGACTAGGTACATATGAGTGTCAAGATACTACAAGATAGAGGGCACGACTTACCTCAGCAATCTCTGCAGTGGATGGAACACTGAGGAAGACGAGTCCCAAGGACGTGCGTTTGCTACAAAAAGGTTATGTAATGTTGAACTGTACAGTGTGGCTTGATGGTGGCAAGATGATACATCAGGAAAAATGAGGAAGTATACACTGGGCTATATAGGATATGTAGTCCTGTTTGTGCCTATCGACATCCCCCCTATACATAATGCCATGTAGTGGCCATAATTTCTATATATGGTACCGTAGCAATGAGCGATGTCCGTCCTGTCAACTACATCGCCCAATGTAGTACTTCAGCAAAAAGTATTTGATAACATAGTACTCGATAGCCAATGTAATGAACTGTAGCATTCATAAACCAGTCTATTAGGTTTATGGGTATAACATACATGTTGTGCTACATACACTACATGGAGCCCAAGATCTGCACTGCAGTCGACAGACGGCCACTACTTGAGCCCTTGAACTCAACCATTTTGACAACATTCGGAAAATATGAATGACGGAGATGAGTTGGTCGTGTTTGGAGTCTTGGGCGAGGTAGAGGAGGTCGCTGTAGAGAGGATGCAGAAAGAGAGACATAAACTGTCTCGTCATGGAGTATGCGAAAAATATTTGCCACTACTGTACTGGGTTGTGCTGGTTATGGGTGTTTGTGGTGGTCAGTGAGCAAGCAACAAGCGGTGGGGTTGGGGTGCATAGTTGCACATGGTCGTGCTGGTGGTGGGTATTCGAGCTGGTCAGTGCGTGAGCGACAAGTGGTGAGGTGGGTGGTAGTACTTACTTGGGAGCAGTTGCTGATGGTGGTGGTGGTGGGAGGCGCACGAGTGAGTGCATAGCGCCATGGGGCGTGTGGTCGTACTACCAGTAGTTAGTGTGTGAGTGGTGGAGTGCATGGCACTCACGTGCAATGAGCAACGAAGACGATCCAAACTGCATCAGTGGCCGAGCCAACGGAGAACCGATACTGTCAAATAGCGGGAGTAGTGGGGTAGGCAGTACTTACTTGGGCACGGTCATGCTGGCAAGTGGATGAGCGGTGGTGTGGGGTGCGAACAGGGTGATGGTGGTGGTGGGGTGCGGTTAGGCGTGCTGGTCAGCGCACAAAAGCAACGAGCGGTGGGGCAGCGGCACTCACTTGATGAAGGAAACATGGTGAGTGGGAAAATAAATGAAGGGAGCGATGTGCGAAGTTAAAATCAACAGTGTCACGTGTTACTTTAGGGTGGGCACAAATGCCCTTGGAACATTCCGTGTGTCTCTCATCCCCCTCGCTTACAGCTCCAACTTCGAGCCTTACCTCTAGTAACTCCAGTCCCGCCGTATGGCATCTCTACCATGGCCACCACCTCTCATGCGCACGGTTGTTCCTATACCCCACCCGACAATGGCACTTCCCCTCCCTGCCGTCTACAACCTCAGCGTGGCGAGCCTCTCGTCCGATGCGGCCTGACTTCTGGCCGGTGCAGCCGTGGCAGTGGCACCCACTCCTCGTCGGTCCACTGTCCACAGCATTCCATATGCTTCCGTCCCCCCATTCGTCGAGATGACCAAGCTCTATGTACCTCCCACACTACTACAGTTGGTTATATAGAACTCAGTTTGTGTAGTAGTCGACATAGAAAGTTTTACTATTGGGTGTGCCTACCATTGGCAATGTAGCTGACCACTAATGACATTGCTCGACATCGGCTGTGTAGTATGTCACACACTACAGTATTTTTTCCTTACGGTGTTCCGAGATTCCAAGTTCAACCTTGGTAGTGCTACAAACGTATCGAATACATTTCCATTTTTTCCCTGGTATCTATTGCGTCCCCATGATCAGTGAGCTCATCCGATGAGGTCGGTAGGTCTGGTCCTTTTCGGCACTTTTCCGACAGTCTTTCTTGTCTTTTTTTCTTGTTCACTTTTCCAGTCTTTTACAAGACTAGAGCCGTCTTGATAAATTTGAGTCACTTTTCGACTTTTTTGCTCTTTTTGGTCTTGAAAAGGAGCAAAAAGACCAAAAAAGTAATCTGACATTTTGCTGATACGGCCCGGCAGGAAGCATGGGAGAGTGAACCAGCTGAGGCGGTGGTTGCCAATTCAGGCAGGTTAGGTAAGTTGGCGTGGTCGATCATCTAGTGCGTCAGTTAGGCGAGTGGCACTGGGACTAGTCAGTCGCATGGATGCTGGTTGTGTCAGTCAAGTCAGTTAAGCAAGCTTAGGGTGCAAGCTGGCTCGGTTGATGTAGCCTTGAGGGCTAGGTTAGGTAGATGAGCCGCATTCTAGTAGCTTAGTCAGACGTGCGCTAACTGCGCGATGTGTTGATCCGCCGATCCGCCGATCCGTGGACGCCTTCTTTCCTAACTCCTCGCAGCTCTAGCCCAGCCCTTAAGCATCGGCGCTCACCGTTCCGACGGGTCTCACTCTTTCTCCCTTCCCTCTGACCTCCATAATTTTCTACCTGCGACGCTATTGAGATGAACTTGCAAGCAGACGGTTCACAGAGTCGTTTTTCCCATCGAAGAAAACTCGAGGACCTCCTTCAGCTCCAAGAAGATTCGGGGTACATTGAAGGGAAGGTCTTCATGACGTGGCCGCTGCGAAACGGGTTACACCGCATCATCCTCGAGGTTATCGAAGACTCTGCTCTCCACCGTTTCCAAGTCGAGATCCCTCATAGCGACGGGGTTTCATTTCTACCACATGAGCGTGTCTGTTTTTCTCTGAAAGGAATGAGGGTTGATCGATGCAAGGAATCCAGCGCCCCGCACTACTTTCCGATTGCTCTCCGCTTCACTGACGGTATAGTCTTAAAGTATCTGAGCGGCAGAAAGGCAGGGAAACTCGTTGACACGCGTGGAGGTAAGCGTGTCGACTGCGGGGCTGGTGTCCTTGAACTAACGCGGGTTTCGGTCTGTGCAAGAAACGTAGATGAATGGTACGAGCCAGGCGTGCTTCATACCACCCCAGACGCGGGTTCCACGAACGCCTCTGAGATCCATCACGGTCCCGCCCTGACATCGGGCTGTCCACCCATGCCCACGGCGATCGTTCCCCAAAATAACGAACCGCTTCCACCGGAGGTCGCTTCGCCTTTTCACGAAGCGCCAACTCACGCTTTCTTGACAAGCGTGAACAGCAGCCATCGGCAGCTCCATCAGGCCAGTGCGCACACCAGCAGTGGGTCATCTACCTCGGTGGGCAATCGGGTCGACGTTGTTCACGAAAACGATCATGATAACACGGTGACGGTACCTGGGGAGGTGGTTTTACCCACTGTTCGGCTTAAGGCAGGTATCTGCACACAAAAGGTTCGCCGTCTGATGAGCGCGTAGCTGAGTATTGATATTGCACGCCAAACCCCAGGGCGACGTTTTCACTGCGCTCGGTGAGCTTCAAAAAGGTGGTTCCCTGATTAACATCATCGGAGTTGTAACCGAAGTGACGCAGGAAAGAAGGACAAGAACAAACGGTATGTCGACTACGCGTTCTACGCAGGTGGCGAGGGTGATACCACCTTTTTCTAGAGTGGAGTCGCTCGATTACCCTGGTCGATCCTTCCCTGGTCAACTCGTCGCGACGGGGAATAACGGTGAACTGCTTTCATAAGAAATGTCTGGAGTCGCTTCCGCAAGTGCAAAAGGATGACGTTGTTATCCTACGAAAGCTCAAGGTTCCGCAATGATGCCATTATTTTTCAGGTGATAATGACCTCGCTTACCACAGGTCGTCGAGTTCAAAGGCGCCGTTACGGCTACAGGCTACGGTGACAAGCTACGCTGGGCCGTTTATGATCCGCTAAAACATGCTATGCGACCTCCCAACAAAACCGAAACGGAGTTGATCGACGACAGGGTGGGTTACGAATACCCGTCATACTGGGAGCAATTCCACGATAGCTTTGGGCTTGAATACTGTCGGCAGCTTGGACAGTGGTGGAGGGCATTCGAAGGGAAAAAGGGGTATACACTAGAGGGTTCAGCATCTATGCGCAGGCAGCATCTGCTTATTTCCGAAGCGTCACCCGATCTCCCACCTAGGGGTTTTTTCGATTGTACCGTCGAGGTGAGAAAGTAAAACCCTGGTTGCGTACATCCTGAATATTTTGCAACGTTGGCAGGTGCTACAAAAATTCGACAACCATGCTGGTGCGACCAGCGTTTATGTCACAGACTACACAGCCAACACGTTGGTTCATCCCGTGAAAACCACTTGGTGTCCCCCTCAGTTGTCTGGCTGCGTGTTGCAGTGCAACATGTGGGACGATGCAAGGGACGTCGCAAAGATGATGAATGCCGGCGAATACTGGTACTTGAATAACGTGCGAGCGAGGTGGAACCCTAACCACTACATGGAGGGCACGATGCAGCTCGCGGAAAAGGTTACCCAGCTAGATGAGAACAAACTCGAAGGGCTGCCGTATCTCAGGGCTCTTCTGGAGTCGGTATGTTTCGGCACGTTCTAAAACAAACTGACGCCTGCTGCAGGAGAAAGAGAGAGTTTGGCTTGGGTAGCCATAACCCTCCGTTAGGGTTAGCATCTCCGCATGTTTTCCCAGAAATGCTACTTCAGGATGTCGATGGGAGCACGAGCTTCCTCACTTGCATTGTCGAGGTATTGCATTTCCTAGGCGTTTTTGATCGTACCCAGCGTATTCCTGGTAGCTGCTCCATATCGATCTTAGCTCGGATGGCGGTCCTTTTTTATACGTTACCGACTACACACGCAACCCTGACCTGCCAAGCGACGTGCCAGCAGGCCAACGGATGCAGAGCCTTGAACATCGCGTGGTGAAGGTCAAGCTGGACGACGCTCAAGCCAACGTTTCGTCGGACCTGAGGCTTGGTTGCACGCACCTCATCCAGAATATGCGTATTGACCGCTTGGGCGTATCAGGCGGTATACGCGGCTGTTTAGGGGGGGGTGAGGCGCTTATTGTCTCGTTAAACGACTCTTCGAGCCATTGGGGCCAAAGGTTGCAGAGGTTAGTGCATGTTTTGCGGTGGATCTGGTCTGACTCGAACACCCGCGTAGGAACAAAGAAAAATGGAAAAGAGAAAACGTACTCAACGTCCCGAGGACCCTTTCAAACAGGTCGCAAGGGGAGACCTGTGAGCTGCTCAAACAGTCGTGGACTATCTTGGGCAAAACCACCCTACAGGAAGCACTCGCACGGGCTGCTCCAGCCATGTTCAAGGTGTTAGCTCGTGCTGTAGACTTCTATCCCTTCTCGCTGGAGGATGCATGCGTCCCGCGATGTACTAAATGCGAACCAAGGTGGTTTCTATGGGTTTTCGGGAACCTATAAGCACTTAATGCGATTCCTAGATCCCCTTCGTCTTCCAAAGGATGTCCACGTTGTGACGACGCAACGGAAGTGCACCGCAGGTGGTTTTACTGCCTGTACATCCTGCTTCAAGACGAGCAAGGCACCGAACTGACAGTCTCTCTATCCGGGAAAGAGGTGCGCGTTGTTTACTATGGGGGTAAAACGATAAAGCTGATGCAACACCGGGTTGTCTACGCACCAGTGCACGTTGTTGCAAGGTGTTGATCCGACCGATTTCCGTTCGGACAGGATGGCGTTTGGCAAGTTCCTGGAAAAACTCGATCCCATTTTGGGCAACTTGAGAAGCATACACCTCGCTTGGTCAAGAAACGAGGATGCAGACATCGAGTCTCCGTTGATGGTATTCATCCTGGAGAGCTGGAACGTTGGGCAGGAGAAAGGTTACGGCCTCCGTTCTTGTAGCTCTATCTAAGGCAAGGGCCCATTGAGCGACTCGCGTTGGACTGTTTCGTTCGCACACAGAAGTTCTGTAGGTTATCATGACAATGCAACGCAGTGAACGCTTTGCGCCTCAGGCTGTCCGAGAGAGCTGAGCGGTGGGCGTTAGCGTGCGACCATCCCAAAGGTTGTAGCAGCAACGCGCTGGTCAAGCTGTTCTGGACTGGCTTAAGTGCATACTCATATCGGCAAGCGCACGGGTTGTTATTGCCGCAAAGAAAGCACGGAGTACTTAGACAGATTGCGGCTTGGATCGCTTAACCGAGTCACGTGAGTGGACTAAGCGTAAGCGGGTGGTTGAAAACTTTCAACGTTCTCTCCGCACGCACCTCTTTCTCTCATTCTTACAACACAGCCGCCTCCTTCGAAAACAATGGCCTCCAGTTCAAAAGCACCCACCCACAGTTCCCAATCAGCGGCTGAGAGCAGACTGCGGTGCGCGATGGAAAGCCTCGCGGATCATGCGGACGCGTGTCCAGAAGACAGCGAGGACCTCCAGGAAGACATAGGGTACTGGTTGAAGAGCTGGGGTGAGAGACAGGTGCGTGGTGCATTTCGAGAGCTTGTCGTTGCTAAAGTTCACAGGTCGAGTTCAAAGCTGCCGTGCAAGATATCCGAAGCCGCTTCAAGTGTTCGGTGGAGATTCCACCGGACATCAAGAAGAGGATGCGAGATGGGTTGAATGTCGCCGCAAAGTGGACAAAGGAGGCAGAGAGTCGGAGGAAAGCGGAGGAACGGTTGTCTCCCGCTGATAAAGTCATGGATGTTGATGAGGTACAGGTGGTGTTAGAGCGAGGGGTTACAAAGCGGTCAAAGGATAAGCCTCGTTCAGAAGATGAAGCGGAGAAAAGTGAGGCAAGAGGGGGGACCAAGCGCCAGGTAAGTAAAGCGCGTTTTTTGTTGTCCACCCCGCTCATACCCTAGCGCTAAGCAGTCCTCGCAAATAATACTGCACGCGGAAAGATGCGATAGGTGCGATAGGTTGGGGCAGGACTGCAAAGGGGTAGAGGGTGTTTCGTGCAATGGCTGCAGGTCCGTTCGAGGTAGGTGCCGGTATGCGGCGCCACGAGGGCGAGGGGTAAAGAGGAGAAGGGAGGAGGAAGTAGTGGAGGATTCAGGAGAGGTTGACGTCGAATGTTCGAGTGGGGTGAGGGAGCCCGAGAGGACTGGGCTAGGTTGGTGTCGTCCCCCATGCCTTTTTTTCGGTTCTGCAGTGCTAACCTGATCCGTAGGGGGTAACCGCCGCGTTAGCAAGAGGAAGGTGATCATCATTCCTTCCGAAGATGAGGAAGAGCAAGACGAGTCGGTCGAGGTTGTCGAACAGTCTCAGAGGGTGGAGGCGGTGAGTAGAGGTAAGGAGAAGGAGAAGAAGAAAGAAGGAGCCGTGCTTCGAACCTCGGAGGTTCAGAAGCCGCAGAAGGTTCTAACCACCAGACCTAACAAAAAGGAACCGGAGAAGGAACCCACTCCCGGGCCATCTTCGTCCACCGTGGTTCCAAAACCGAGTCAAAACGAACCGGATAAGGAGCCTACCCCCAGGCAACCCACATCGACCTTTGTCCCGCGAACCTCGGTGCAAGAAAAAGTCGCTCACCTTCAGGCGAAAGTGCGTAATATCCAAGCACGAATGAGGAGGTCGGCGTTGGATATAGAGGACGTTGTTGCTCGCATGGAGAGGTCAGAGGTGGAGTTAGAGCTGGTGATGAAGGAGCTTGCCTCGTTGGAGTAGTATCGTCTTACGTGCATAGCCTGAAAATCGAAGTTATTTTCTCTCTCCTGTCAACGGGTAACCTAACAGCATAGCGGCTATAATAGCGCAAGGAAACGCATCACGCATCTTCTCATCGAAGTTCACGCACTTTGTTAGGTTTGAACGCCATAAGCGCAACAATGAGGAAAACGAGGTTTCGGAGAATGCAAGGCAACTGACACTCGCGTTCTCGTTTTTATCAAAGTAAAGCTACGGCGCATGGTGCTCGAGGACGTCTAAGTCACTGAAAGGTCTTTTTTGCGTTAACTCGGCGGTCAGCACTGCATTCAGCAGGCATTGCGAGGCCCATGAATGGCAGGGTTAGGTGTTATCTTAGAGGGAGGCACTCGCTGTTGAGGCGCTAAACACGGTCCGCGACCGTTTTAATGCGGTCCGTGTTAGGTACCCACCGCTTAATATTTGTATTCGCTACGGTCAATCTGCTTTGTAAAAGAAGCTTATTCATATGGGGTTGGAGCTAACTATAGCGGTAGGGGAGTTAACAGATACCCCATCGTTTTGACCTAACCGCTTAAAAGCAAAAGCCACTCGCCGCTTCGTTTACGCATTCGCTGCGGTTGGCCTGTATCGCAATGAAGGCCTCCCAGAAGGGGGTATCTGTGCAGAGGTTCAAGGGACCGGAGCGCGTCCACTGACGTTTTATTCCGCATTTCGTGAATTTAGAAACGGCCTCGAGACCGGGCCAACTACGCGGCGCTCCACTTCCGCATTGGCTAGCGTTAGTCTGCATTGCAATATAAACCTAACCATTGGCGCTTACTCTGCGCATGCACGTTTGTTAGTCCGCATTAGAACGAATACCTAACCGCTTACGTTAAAAAGGGAGTAAGCGGGCTTAGGCCGCGATGCAGCGCATGCAATGCTATTATCCTCTAACCTAACCACCCAAGCTACTCCTGATGCACGAAGAGGGGCTATAAAGGCATTGGGTTTCCCATATTTGCACCATCGAGGCTGCTCTATAACCCTTTGCCTTACTGAAGCGTTTGGAAGCCTTATGCTTTTCCCGTGAGGTAAGCGGCAGGCTAACCGTTGGTGCTGGCAAATTCAGAGCACACGCTAACCATCCTTTCCAGAGTCGAACGAATGCAGCACAAAGTGAATGCATTTGGGGCCTAGATCAACCTACGGGTGATGCGTGTTTTAAACCGGTATTTACTTGACGGTAGTCTATCTAAAGTTCGCCAACAACCCGAAAACTTCTACTTCCTCGCCCTTTGAAAACAGATATCCGTTGGGGTTGTGAAGAAACTCCCGGTACTGTTGGCCCGTTTTCAATGAGAAGTGCTCCAGGATCTTTTTGGCGATTGGGGTTGCTTGTTGTAGCGTTACCGATTGCTGTCTTTGCTCCTCCTGCGCAGTGTATAAGGTAGAGTAGGCTACCATGCCGCAAAGCGCTATCAGCGATCGCTTGTAGAGTTCTGCAAGGTTAAGTGCCGGTTTAGGGGTAAGCAAAACCGCAACAGAAGGGGCTTACTGCGACGACTGGAAACGATCGGAAGCGCTAGGACCAACCTGCAAAGTACTTCCAACGTACCCTTATGCGCATGGTTCGTCACAAACTTCCCGCACTTGTGATCAACGAAACGAGAGAGTTCCGTCAAGTGCATACAATCGAGGTTGAATAGGTTACCACCCCTACAGAATCCAGCGACCGGAGTAAAGACTGAATGCATTTGTCCAGGCGGCATAAGCCTTTTTGTCACAATAAACAAGGATCCCAGAGGAGGGAAATCCTGCACTCACAAGAAATCGCCCGCGTTCAAATCGATCGTTTCAAAATGAAACTTATCCGAAGAGTGCGTCAGCACCGCATCGGGGTTGCTCAAAACTTGCGTGAGCTCTACGAGATCCTTTCGCTCGTATCGGCTGTCCTTTGGGAATATACTAACCCAGTTCTTTACCCCTGACATGGGGATGATGAACGTGATCGCCCCTTCAGCGTCGTGATGGGGGTACGTCAGTACACCCGCATGGTGTGCTATTCCCCACGATCTCATGGTCCATATGTCGCCGGGAATGAGGCTATGGTCGACCGAGGCCGTCCTGTGGGTTTGGGTCCAGCCGATGCACAACCCATCGTCGAGCTTTCTGAAAAAAAAAATCAGCAGCTGATTGGTTCTAAAAAAGCACGCTTACTCAAAGGGCTGGGGCACCGCCAGCTGAGAAAGAGGAAAATCAAGAGCTACCTTGATCTCATTCGCGTCGTTGATTTCCCTCATAAACTGGGAGATCGTTAACTGCCTACCGGGTCGACTGAAGTTGACGACCCGCTGCTTTATATCTATCCAAAGGGGGTCAAGATACTTCTCGAGGGTTAAGCAAAAAAAATACCGTGCGCGAAAATCTTGCGGTCGGGAAAACAGGAGAACTCCTCGTACAGCCCCGTTTCGTCAAACTTAAAATCCCCCACATCCACAAGCCCCCTTACGACCACCGTTTGGTTATCCGCAAGCGCTCGACGCGCCGTCTCCAAGAGATCCTTTGAATTTGATTTTCTGTCGAGATAACGCACGAATTTGCTTGAGGGAAGGGATTTCGGAATCGTGGACAGATCCCTGACATACTCCGCGTCGTTCTTCAGGAAGTTCACCACTCCACTTTTGGTTTCGATTAGAACCGTGGGTAGCGCAGAAACCTGCCCACTGCTCCACGTTACGACTTCCGCCCTTGCGTCGACCTGGACGCCAAGCACGTCGGTGAGTAGATCGACCTGCGGTGAGGACGGTCTCGGAGGTCTCGCACTCCTGAAATGCGAACCGGTGTGGCTTGGCTCAGAATCGGGTTGATCGGTACCTAACATGCCCTCCAAAAAAGCGGCACCGGTTAGGAACCCGTCGCCTTCTTCCTCCCCTTGGGGCGGCGCGTCTGGGCTAGGGGGGGCACCGTTTGACCGGTCGCTAGAAAGCGATGGCCCACCTTGATCGGGGGAGTCAAGAAGTTGGCGCAAAAAATCTGCGCCGTTGTGGAAGTCGTCGCCTTCGTGGTGTTCTTGGGGTTGTGGTTGTGGTGCAGTGGGTAAGATGGGCGAGCCACGTCCAGAAAGCGATGACCCAGGTTGATCCAGCGCACCAAAAGTTTGACGCAAAAAATCGGCGGCGTCGGAAAAGTTGCGAGAGGAGGTCGGGGGGTCGGATGGTCTTGCTGCAGGTTGGTTCGCTTGCACCTCGGGGATGTGGTGCGAGCGGTGACTGGAAGTCGGGCTGTTATTTCTGATAACGCCTCAATTTAAAAAAAAACGAACGTCGGCCTCTTGTTACCCTCTCTAGCCCGAATCCTGGCTTCGTCCTTTTGTGCCTGCGACCTACATAGGTCACGTGGTTAAACGCATGACGTAGTTGAGTTAATCCTAACTCACATCAAGGCCCTCCTCCTTCTCATTAAATCCCGGGCGCGTTCGTTCACCCTCGTACGCTAGAGTAATGTCAGAAAGCGGGTTAGGCTAGAAAAGATGCCACACTGACCTCTTCTTCGGTCATATCCACCCTGCGTTTGGTCATTTTCCGTTAGGTTAGGTTAAACGTTGAGTGAACCTGTGAGCCGAAGGACGCGGTGGAGTTAGAGAAGGGAGAAAGGCGAATGGACGAAAAAGTGAAGGTAACCGGGATCGTCTGCAACGACACAGTGAGAGGATGGTTTGAAGCATTGAAGTAACGTGAATAAAAGAAACCCGATCGACGTCGTGAGACAACGTGAGAGGATGGTTTGAAGCATTGAAGTAACGTGAATAAAAGAAACCCGATCGACGTCGTGAGACAACGTGATGGTGAGCACGAAGGGGTGTTAACAAAGAAAGAAGCAACGCTGCAGGAATAGCCCTACGTTTGCTTAGGAGGACGAACTAACCTTGTTACGCGGTGGTGGTGGGTGGGTTACGCGCTAGAGTGGTGGAAACGCGTTTGAAGCACGTGGACGGCTTGCGGAGTTAGCTAACCGAGTGTTACGTTAGTGAGTGTTAGGGTGGTTAGCCCAATCGGTTGGAAGGGTAGGCGGACTTATCACGTTGGGATCGCTCTGTAGCGTGTGGGAAGTACGTAGTTTTACCTACACAGGGCCTGGGTAAGTTTAAGTTGGGTATCCGCAAGTCTTGCTGGCTAGTTAGATTGCTTGGAAGTTAAGTTGAATTTTTACGCCTAGTAGAGCCGCGTGGTCGTTACTAATCACACTCAAAGTCATCAAGCAGGCCTTTTTAGGAGTAGAATCACTATTATACAACGCCTGTTCAGCGTTGAAGGTCACCGCAACATGATGAAAACGATCGCAGCGTGAACTCTATCAACGAGGGCTATGGAATAACCAACCTGCCAGCGTTGATCGCCGGAGTAAAAAGGGTTACAAAGGGCACTTAGGGTTGCCGGTGAAGCGATTTCATTTTGGGGTAGAATTAAGCAGTAGAACGAAGCAATTAAATCAACACGTAACATTGTAACAAAGCTGGGTGTATTGGTTGGTACTACAAGGGATTGGTGCACGAGCGTTTGGGTTACGGTTAGAAATACCGTGGTGGAAAAGGGATGGGTAGGAAAGAGGATAGTGGGTGGAGGAAAGGAAGACGAGAACCCAACCCCGACGTGCCATGGTGTGACTCGATAAGGGCTGGGTAGGAAGACGAGGGGGGGGAGGGGAAATAACAGAGGAGGCAGGAAGACGAGAGGGGGGAGGGAGGAAGACAAGGGAGGGGAGGCAGGAAGACGAGAGGGGGGAGGCAGGAAGACGAGAGAACCCAACCCCGACGTGCCATGGTGTGACTCGATAAGGGCTGGGTTATGAAAGGGAGGAGGGGAAGGAGGAGAAAGAACAACACAGAAGAGGAGACTCACCCAAGAACCTCAGCAGACTTCCAACGATAACTCATCACCACCTTAAAACGCCAGCGAGGAGAGCCTTGGGTTTGAACGGGTGTAGTAAAACGAGAAAACGGGGGAGGGCTTAAGCTGCTGATCGCCAGCGTGAAACGCCTGCGAAGAGAGCCGTGGCTTCAACGAAAAGAGAGGGAGGAGTAAAACAAGAAAATGGGGGAAGCTTAAGCTGCTGATCGCCAGCGTGAAACGCCTGCGAAGAGAGCCGTGGCTTCAACGAGGAGAGAGGGGGGAGTAAAACAAGAAAATGGGGGAAGCTTAAGGCTGCTGATCGCCAGCGTGAAACGCCTGCGAAGAGAGCCGTGGCTTCAACGAAAAGAGAGGGAGGAGTAAAACAAGAAAATGGGGGAAGCTTAAGGCTACTGATCGCCAGCGTGAAACGCCTGCGAAGAGAGCCGTGGCTTCAACGAAAAGAGAGTGAGGAGTACTTGGAGAAAAACACCAGCGTTCTGACACGTTGAGGTCACGTGATGTGAACAAAATCGACCCAGCGAACTATTTTCAAACTACGACTGCGCAAAGGGTGTGGCGGCCCACGAAACTTTTTGGACTTGGCAAAAATCACCAGCTGTCTCGTGACTCAGCAGACTCATCACGTGACCCTTGAACGGTCGCCAGTGCCACGGGATACATCTGAATCACGTGACTCGATCACGTGTGCGACGAGAACCCTCCCGACGATGACCTTGCAAGCAAGGTAATTGGTCATACCCAGGGGTGGCGAGCCGGCAGGCGAGCGGAGAAGCTACCCAGGGGTCGGCGTCAGCCACCGGAAATTTCCTACCCAGGGGCAAGTGAACGCAAAGCGGAACCTTCATCCCCGCACTACCAACCTTCAGTCTTTCCCTCGACACGACCCACCTCAACTGGGCAGGATCTGTTTTCCGAACAGACTTCGAAGTTACGCGCACGGTATGTCACTCACCTTAGATCTGTTTGCCTCCCCCGAGTATCCCCCCCTCCTCACCGATTTCCACAGTCAAACTACCCCATTTCATAGCGTACGCTCTACACGAAATGGAGCACCACTAACACTGCCCACTTCGACTGGGCAGGATCTGTTTTATGAACAGACTTCGAAGTTACTCGCACGGTATGTCACCTTAGATCTGTTTGCCTGCCCTGAGTATCCCCCCTCACCGATTTCTACAGTCAAACTACCCCATTTCATAGTGTACGCTCTACACGGAACGGGGCACTGCCACTCCTCTGTGACATTCACCGCCCTTGTCCGGTTACCCTTGTTCATGCTCACGTCCACCGGCGAGGTCATCTGTGATTGTTTGCCTGCCCCGAGTATCCGGATTCCGCCCCTTCGCTGACTACGAGCTCGACCCAAAGACGCCAACGGGATACGTCATCCGTCCTGAGGACGGCAGCGGCGAGTGTCTGCGACTCGCCTACCTCCAGGCCGACAGCCAGTGAGCGAGCGCTCCGCAGCGCATCTCCCCCCCCCTTCCCAATTTTTTTCCAGCTTGCTTTTCATTCCCCCCCTCATTTTGTCTTCTTCATATTTTCCGTTTCGTGGTCCCATCGACACTGACATATTCACGTCGCCGTCCCCTCTAGTGTCGCATCCGAGTTTATTCTTTGCCCACAGTGGTTCTCGTGCGCTCAACTTGGTAGTGTGGTATTAATTTTTGCCCTCGTGTATCTACACAATGCGTATCTACATGTCCGTCCATTCGTCCACCCTAGTCTAAAGACTGCCCACCTCGAGGGCAGCAGCCCGCACAGCTGTGGCGCTACAACAGCCCCGCCAAAATTTTCGACCTTAGCGAAAATTCCCCAGCTGGCCGTGCCACTCAGGGGGCGGTCTCGTGACTCAGGGGGATCACGTGTCATTCCAACGGTCCAAACGGTCCTCACGTGGAGAGGACCGTTCACGACCGTTCCGTGGGAATCCTGGGTATGACGAATCTCCCGCGAGTAAAGACTTTGTAAGCAAGGTAACCAGTCCAGCACCAATGCGTGGGAAACCCGGCTAACCTTAGGGACCGCTGCGAAAAATTGGTGCGGCATTCCGGCCCGGGCATGAAGTTAAGCGAGCTTTTACCGTTGACGTTGCTCTAGAAGGTAAGCACCTGTCGAGCTGTCGTTGGGTTAAACGACTCATTTTGCGCGTTTTCTAGCTCGGTTAAGGTGCGTTCAACCCTTTTTAACTAATGCAGGTTAGGTTGAGTTCACGTCCAACACATTGAAGTTGGAAAAGGTCGATCGCTGTTTAACCGAGGAAGGTGGTCCGTTTTTATCACCGCAGCAGGTTATAGGCTTGTAGACGCGTCTCCATCTAGAGAGCATGGCCAACGCCGTAGGTTTACCTGCTTTTGTTATAAACTTAACGTTGACACTCGATAGAATTCAACGGATACGCTGTTGACGCTTTCAGTCGACTCGCTTCGCATAAGGGACTACCTCAATAAAGCCCTGGCATTGGAAGCGGATCGGGTATTAGCTGGATTCGAAGATTGCGAAGGTCACGCGATGGACGAGGCCTCCTCGACTGCCCAAGGCTCCTCCGGTGCTGGGGCCTCCAGCACCTCAGAAGCGTATCGATCGGAGTTAGGAGGGGCGTATAATGCGCATTTGCAGACAAGAAACGAATCCGCCAAGTTTAGAAGGCAGAAAAAACGCCTTGCGGCTAAAGTGTGCCAGCAGGGTGAGCCGCGGTTTTCGTATTGGAAAAACAAACCTAGACCGGCGGAGGTACGCGTGCGCTATAGCGCGGAAAAACTACCAGCGACGAAGGGTGCTTTCGTGAGCCAAAACCGAGGTCGTATCAAGGGAAAAATAAAGTCCCTTGACGAGCTGATGCAAGAGGGATACAGGTTAGTAAAATGGGATGGACGGTACGTGAGCGTGTGGCTTTTACGATAGGTGGGCTAACCAAGGGTTAATAGAACGCCTACGGTTGTCGTGGACGAGGAGAGAAGGATAATAGGGGTTCTAGCAGGACGCCCCTTGAGTGCAGACTGGGATGAAGTGAATAGTCGGATCAGCTCTCTCCTAAAGGAGGCAGGCATCAACGCTAAACAAGCAAAGAAAGAACGTAGGGGTAATTTTGCCTCGTTGTCTTTTGGAGTATCCTACGGCACAGGTCGGCTTGCAAGTATCCATCTTGGTTAATAAAAGCATACGTTTGACTGGTTAAGGTCCTAGGTTCCTGGAAACCTTTCGCATTGTCCTGAAACGCGAAGGCTGATCGACAGCATTAGATCGGATAGGTCTGTTGAACGAGTAGCAGGGTTCATGAGCAGTAAGAGTTATAAACTACATGAGTGAATGAGCTCACCGCACTGTTTTGACAGGTTGCTTCGGATCCTACGCACCAAAGCTGTGGGCGGAATACAAGGAAAAACTGCAGAATCTTTTTGAAAGTGACCCCAACCTTCGTCGAAACTTCGAGAATAGCATATTTCCGACTGCAACTTTCAACTGCGGGGGTCAGGTGGTTACGACAGAGCATGTGGATAGCACAAACGTGCCGTTCGGGCTTTGTGCGATATTTGCATGCGGTAACTTCAACGCGGTTGAAGGGGGGCACCTAATCCTCTTCGATTTGAAACTGGCGGTTGAATTCCCAGCTGGATCTACAGCGATTATTCCCTCCGGAACAATACGCCACGGAAATGCCGCAATTGGACCAGAGGAAAGCAGGCAGTCATTTACGCAGTATTGTCCGGGCGGTTTGTTACGTTGGGTGGATTACGGGTTTCAACCGGTGAAATCCAACCCGTCCCTCAAGACTTGGTTTGAAAAAAACCACGAGATTCGTTGCGAACGTGCTCTAGGGTTGTTCTCTAAAGTACATGAGTTGGTGGGGGATTATCAGGAGGTCTTTGGTTTTAAAAGCGAGTCGTGACGAATAGATACACCTAACCTAACCCGTAGCACAGGGCAGCGCAAACCCACACTGTCTTCACACGTTGCATTGTAGTTGGTGCAGGGCGGTTGAATCAGCTGATGTTTCGAAGTTATACTTCAAGTACATGAGGCTGTCAGGATGCTCGAGAAGAGCACCGGTGTGTTTGTGTCTCCAGCGTTAACCCGACCGTACCGGATCCCCTACGCGTGGTACCTCGTTTGCGAAAACGCGGTTGGTCTCACGGTGAAAGGGCGTGAAAGGGCGTGCGAGGGTACGATTTTTAGGCTGCCATTGAAAGGGTTGTGAAGCAGTTGCGACGCCAACGTAACCTAACCTAACAAAATCCTATCAGCTGTCCTAACATGGGACATCCCACGCCGTCTCATCCTTGCATCAGGGTTGTGGGATGGGGGTTTAAAACGAGAAAGTTTTCAAGGGTGGCAAGGGTAGGAGGGCTGTTATGCACTTGGTGGTGAGGGCTCAAGTTAGAGAGCGAATAAAAGTGGTTGAACGTCCTGTTAGAACTGCTGCCTTTTAGAGGGGTGTTTTTCTGAGGTAGGGTGGGTCAAAGGCTGGGAAAAGGGCAGATAAAGGCGTCCAAAAAACATGCATGACCTGGATTCCAATGAGCTCAAGTACAAAAGACGTTACAAGCCGCTCAAAAGGCTGGCTAATGTGCGGCTACAAGCGGAAATCAATGCGATGCTAACAAAGCCAACCGGTGATGCGGTGTTACTCGACGTTTAAAGCGTAGCTTGATGCAGCTTGTATGTGGGGGTATAAAGTCGACTGAGGCAGGCACGTGCTGGGGTAGTCTGTAAGTTAAGGGGGGTTGGTTAGGGATTAACTTGGAACATACCGGGGCAAAAGGTTTTCGCGCCGTAAGGCATGGTAGGAGGAGATGACAAGGTGGATGTTGTTGAGAGTCGGCCTGTAGGAGATGATGTCACAACCTAGCCAGTTGGCATACTCTATTATGGTGGCGAAGGGGGGGATGTCCAACCCTGTTTTGGACCGAATGAGTGATAAAACAGCGTTCCGAACGCCCAAGTTGCCCCAGATCATGTAGGCGAGGACAAAGAGGCTTTCCCCGTGGACGCAACGCTCGTGGTTGTCATCTCTGCCCCACGGTTCTCCGCATTTGTCGCAAACTAGCCATCCAGCACCTCCGGAGTTACTAGCGTGAAGAGAAAGCTTCGTCTGCGTCAAAAAGCGCGGATATGGCGTGGATGGACCGACAAAACGCCACGGACAAAGGACAGGCTCATTGGTGTGGAAGTCTTCTACCTGGTAGGACGAACCGTCTGAGCGAAGTCGAGCGGTTTGGACTGTACGGGGCTGTCGCAGAAAGTAGCAAACCTCGCATACGTTTTGTTGGATGGAAAGGCAGCGCTGCACGGCATCTCCTAGGTTATTAATTTCCACGGAGATTGTGGGTGAGTTGAGCGCGGAGAAGGTCAAGTTGGATAGTTTCCATGGTTGAGTGGCCTCGGAGTCGTTGAAAGGAGATGATGGAGGGCCATGGTTCGGAAGGGACATGTCTAGGGCTCACGGTGTTACTCGGCAGCGTAGGTGTGCTATGCTGCGTTTGTACTCACGAGGTGAAGTAGAGGCGTTTGGCAGCAAGTTCGGGGCGTCAGCTGCGGTAAAATCGCTTTATACGGAAGAGAAGCGGGGGAGGGGTGAAGCCTGGGTTGCTGTTTCAACGTAGGATACCCTACGCCAGTAAAGGGGTTTGAAAGGAACGAGCGTGAGGAAGAAAGCTTCTCTAAGCAGCAAAGAACCGTTAGATTGGGGATGGTTATAGGTCAATCGGGGTTAGAATCGTCCGAGGGTCACCATTAACGACGGGAAAAAAAGAAAGGGACTTGCCTTCTTCATTTTAGATCGGCGAACCCAGCTTAGGAAAGGACTGGCAAATACGGACGTTACATGGCGGTTCTGTTGTATTTTACGAACGCTGGAGGGTAAAGGGCTGACGCATAAGTCTCGGTTTTTTGCTACCTTGGTAGCATTCACATGTTGTCCAGGACGTCATCCTTTCCCAAAAATACGTCGGGTTGTTAGGCCCATAGGCGACGGTGATTTTCATCAGCATGCTTAGAGCTTTATGCGGCAATGCTCCCGTAGCGGCAAGGGTGCAGCCGTGCTGTTCTTAGACGTGAAACTATGTGCGAAGCATGTGCTTAGAGGCATCTGCAGGCAGCGTCGCATAATATGTGGGGCCGTCCTATGGACCTTATTCCCTGCCTTACTTGGTTTAAGGGGATATGAGCTTGAAGCATGTGCAGGGTTGAACGGGTTATGATTTCATTGGAAGAGGAGGGACAAATGGGGATGATGCTACGTGTTAATCTCATTCTCCTGGCGCTCATCAAACTTTCCGAAAAGTTCGGAAGAGTTATGGGCGAAGACATACAGCACATCTAGAAGGTTTGAGGAAACATGGGACATACTCCGACCGTTTCTCAAGGACAACCACCTAGCATAGTCGTCGCGGGATGGAAAGGAGTCCATAGGTATGTCAAGTAACGTTAGAACCTTGCATCGCAAATCCAGAAAGTTCCACACGTAGAAAGAAAGCCCGATAACCCAGTTTTGCAACGCCTCGTCTTTACAACCGTGAGCTTTGCCGTTCCAGGTTCCGTCGTGGTGTATGTCTTCGACCTTTGGGCATCCGCATGAAGAGCAACGCCCTGTGTTCAGGTTTTTCCGGAAGATTCCGCGAAACTGAAGGTATTCTTGGTCCCGAATTCCTCCTGAAAGGTCACAGTATGCGAGGGTTGAATGCGGGTCGTTTAGCTCTCGACCGGTCAGGACATGAAGGACGCAAAACGCTTTGTGAGAGTTTAGAAACTGTGCGACCGAGGCGACTTGCTCTGCGAAGGGTATGGCGAACCGGGACCTTACGTTCATCCAGGGCTCAAGTGGTGGGGTAGCAGCGGTGCGGCTGTGGTGGTTTACGCTCAAGGATGAGCTCGGAGGTCGGAGGGTTGGGTAGGGGGTCGGTGTGGTTGGCTCCTGCATTAAATTGGATCGTAGGCTGCTGGACGAGCTGCCCGACGACGAGCTGGTTACCGGTCGGGTTTTGGACTTGGAAAGAAACGGGTTTATCTCCTTCGTTGACGAATCGGCAAATTCGTTCCACTGCGATCGTGATACGACCGCAAGGGAGCCATGTTGGTTTTTTTGTCTCTTCAGCGGTCGCAACTCGTCTTCCGAATCAGGCTGGGAGGCACTGTTGTTTTCTTGCGGCTGTTTTCTAGAGTGAGAGGGAATAAAGCGAAGGGAATATTTACGCGCCTCAAGTTGGTAGTGTTCTTTCAGGTGGTCGTATAGGTCGTACGGAAGACCTACGAACGTGCAAACGGGGCATTGATACCCCTCTGCGTGTTCTTTCAGAAGGTGGGATTTATCTGCGTGACCGTTATAAGCGGTAAGAGTTGCGGTAAACAAAGCGCACTAAAGATGTAGAGGCGTAATTCTGCATTTTCTGAATGGCTATCGACGTGTCGGGGAGGGTCCTGCATGCATGCCAGGCAAAAAGGGCATAGAGAACTGCAGGGCATCGAAGTTAGCTACCGTGCTAGTTGAAGGGGGGACGGCAAGAGGAGAAACCTTGGGATGAAAGGCTGGGTTTAAGTAGACGGTTTGGCGGCTTGGCATGGGCGGTTTAGGGTTAATTAACGAAGGAAGGGGACGTATCGACGATCAGTCAATATGTACAAACGCGGTGCTAAAAGTCACCGTGGAAGTGCTCGCGGTGCCATACATGAACTTTGGGATCTACTTTTATCTAAAATAGAAGCAATTAAAGTTTAACAAGGGCAGGAGTGGGGAAAGGCGAAACAGATTAACCGAAGAAGGTTTAAAGTTGACGACCTGCAACCCGTCCATGGTTTGTGCTCTAGAGAGAGCAACGTAGGCTTGACCTAGGAAATGAAATTGATACGAGTCCGCGTGCAATAAAGTAAAAATCCACCAGGGGCAAATATTCCAGTGAAGTCGACGATGAGTTTTTCCATCGTCTGCCCCTGAGACTTGTGCATCGTGATGGACCATGCGAGAGTTAACGGGACCTAGCAAAAAGGCGTCAACGTATAGCATGGGGTCAGTTGGTTTTACATAAACAAGGACCTGGGTCCGAATCGCAACAACTTGTCCGCGGGAGTCTTCTATTTTGAAGGTCTCTGGTCGACAAAAGACGTGCTCATCGCCAGCAGTCGTTGTGAAACAAACAATCGGATAAGAGTCACGGGATACTGTAGAAGATGAGGGAATAAAGGATGGGTTTATCTGACGAACGCATCCATCGCCCCACTGCGCATGACTGGAGCCAAGCCTAATTAAATCATGTTCGGTGTGAAAAGAGATAACGGTTCCTATCGACCCATTGAAGAGCCCGGAGCCTATGTTCTTTCGAAGCATAACTTGAGAACCGCTCTTAAGGCTGAGGAGGGGATCAACAGGCATGTCGTGGTAGTAGTCCAAGAACTCAGCTGGGGTATGTATGTCGGTGGCTCGGTACTGAAACAAAACCCCGGGTAAAGCATTCAGACGTCGAGTGTTTGTGGAATCAACGAGACGACGTAAGGCGTAAAGTTGTATCGGCGTCGGCTGCGGTGGAGGGGTGATCAAAGGACGATTCAAAGCCTGCAAAGTCGTTATTGATTTGTCCGATAGAGTACCAACTCTGCATTCGTTCAATACGTTTACGAATTCTAGATGACGGAGCGTAAGGTCAGGGTATTAGCTTAACCGGGTTGAGTACCTGGATCGGATTGTCGATGAGCTATCTTGAGGTTAACCAACTTTTTCGTGGCTCTAATCCAAGCGGGGGATTCAAATGCGAACTGAGCAACTGAATCAGGAGGGTTGCATGGGGGGAGTTGGAAGAAATCTCCGGAAGTAATGAGCTACGGAAGACAAGGGTCGAAGGCCTGAGCTACGACCTAACCGTCGTAAGGTTATGAATACCTGAATTCCGCCAAAAGCAAGGGTTGAGTTACGAAGCACACGAGCAACACGATCAATGAGGTCTAGAAGCCTTGAGTCTATCATAGATACTGAGGCCATGAAGCTTCAAATAAAAAACGGAACGTTCGCTGTGAGAAAAACCTAACTTTCATCAACCATGAGCACGTTGACTTCTATCCAACGGTAATATATGGAACGATTGCGCTCGACTTTGGCCAGGGCAGCTTCAAGGGACATAAGGGGGTTATGAAAACCTGCCCAGGAATGCAAGGTTTGGCCTGTATGCGTGATGAATGGACGTCGTACTTATAACCCTGACGGTTACCTTGAAACCCAGAAGCAGCCATTCCTGTGCTAGCTGTGATGGCTACGCAAGGTCGATAGCCGTGCTTGTAAACAAGAGCTTCGTAAATTCTGAAAAAAAGACGCGTTTTTCCTGTTCCTGCACCAAGAAGGGTAGGTAGTGAAGGTTTTTGAAGGTAGAGTACGGGTTGACCTACCGGCTGCGCCTGTAATGAAAACCCCATGCCCATCGAGTGCCGTTCCTAGTGCTTCAAGCTGTTCTTCATTCAGATCCTCCAAGGGAGGCTCAAGTATGGTTTCGTGCTGCAAGACTTGATGCATACTGCGAATGCGTCGTTGTCGACTCCTAAGGGAGAGTGGCGCGTACGTCTCCTGGTCTGCAACAGGCCGCATCTGCGTTCTTATGCGACGTATTTTATCCAAACGATCGTATTCTGCCATAGCGTGCGCGGGGGTAGTATGCGTGTTAACCTGCCGTGTTTACGACGAGTGGGTTGAGAAGCGGGTGTTAGGTTTACGCAAGTTCAGTTATTTTATAGAAACGCACCAACGGTTTCGAGTCAGATGGACGTTGGGATGTCTACGGGAGTGTTTTTTTATGGTGAGATACGTGCTAGGAGTAGGGAATAAAGGACACAGCTGCGTTGAACGTGTGAGGTTTTGATATGAGTCGGTTGGTGTGATCAACGCTGGTCCTGAGGATGGAGTTCAAGGTTAGCTGCTACATCATCGGAGGGTAAACCCTTCGGTCTGAGATTTGGGGTAGTGTGGTTGTGAAGTGTTGCGAAAAGTTGGGGAACCAGCGACGTCATAAAATCTATTTTTGGGGAGCATTGTAGCTTATGTTAGAAAAGGTGCTACCCTAACCGACGTCACAAAATCTATTTTTGGGGAGCGTTGTAACCTGTGTTAGGAAAGGTGCTACCCTAATCAAGCTAAAGGGTGGATGGGTTGTCTGGAGGGGGTTAAGATTACGCCGGAGGATCCCGCACGGATTTTTGCAAAGCTTTTTGAGAATATTTGGAGCAGCATGACATAGGGTTATGGAAACTCCGTTTTTACCTTGAGCCTGCGGCCTTTTCCATGCAAATCATCCGCGTGCCCGCCGGGTTTAAAGCGCTATCTGGCTGATGCTTGCGTTCTTCAGTCTCTTACCTCCGTCTGTTTGTTCGCTACCCAGGCCCACCGCTCAAGCTCGTTATCGCATCTTTAAAGACCACGATGAGCTCAACGACAATCTGCCCTTACTGTTTTTCCGCCATCGGTGATGAGGAGGGGGAGATGAAACTGAAACGACACGTTAAAGGGAAACACAACCTAGATAAAAGGTTGGAGTTGTATGCTTATGGTGAGTCAACAAAACCGGGTAAAGGGTGCTTTTCATGAGGTGGTTATGAAGGGCTGCGGTATAGCATCATTGCAAGCGAAGGTCGCTTCAAATGCCCAAAATGCGATTTCGTCCACCTGCCTTGGGAGTTACTGAAGCATTTTGAAGAAAGGCACCTGCGTAGCTAAGGTAAATGAAGCAGTTGTTCAAAAGGCTTTTTATAAACATACGTTCGATAAGGGAAGCGGTGGGTCGATATAAGGTCCACGGAGTTTGGTTAAACTAGTCGCTTTAATGGCTGGAACTGTGGTGTTAGGTTTAGAGGGTGTCTTATTAGCGGATGGTGCGGGTTGAAACGAGGTAGGTTGAGGGGTATGCGTTAAGAACCTCAACCAGGAGATAAAGCTGGTCCACGTTTTGAGAGAAGGAACCCTAGCGTCTCAAGGGTATGCGATGCGAGCGGATGCAACCGGACGGGTGGGGGCTAGCAGTGCGGGATACAACGCAAGAGGAGGGCTATTGGGGACGTCAAGTGCTCGACGATGGAAGTCAGTGAAGCGAGGGCAGCGGGTCGCGTGGCTATGTAAATCGGATAGGTAAGGCTAGCGGGGAGGTCAGCATAAGCGGCCATGCTGGAAGGCTTGCGGTTAGGTTATCCCGCACGTAACGACGAAACTGGCGCGGCGCGTTAGGTTAAGCTCAGTCATTCCAAGAAAAACCAACGATCTCCCATAGTAAAGGCCTCACGTATTACGCAATGAAACAGATGCAGGAGATTGTGCTCGTAAACTGCTAGTTAAAGATGCTATCGCTTTGCTAACTTAAACCTCGCCCTATGACCGCTTTAGCCGTGTCTTCTACCAAGGTTAGGAAGTTTTGCGTCTTGTTTCTAAAGAGACGTAGGGTGTGTCTCCACTCTGCAGTGGTTAGGAGACGGGGTCTCACAAAGGAGGCTGCGTCGGATTCCGTCACGCTTCGTATAATAGACTCGTATTTTTCTTCGGCAGAGTTGGACCAGAGCCTGGTATTCAGGCCTGAGGTTTCCCAGACGCTCGGTGAAGGAAAAAACGACCTCTTGGCAAACTGGTTAGGACGGCCTGTAGAACAGTCAGCGGGTGGATAGGCTTTGTGGGCGTACACTTGCCTGTTGCAACGTAGAACATGCCGATAAGAAGCTCTACCTCCGCCTCGGAGACGTAATCTTCCAACCAGAAATGATCTTCAAGCCCAACCCACCGAAGCCCGTGTCGCTCAGCATCCAGCGAAGGTCCGTTGAGCAAATCCTCCGTGTGAGTGAATTTTTGACAAATGCGAGCGAGAATCCCCCCTCGGAATACTACTGAGATAAAGCGGGGCTGCTCCATCAGAAGTTCAACAACCGAAAGGAAGGACGTATAGTCCTCCTTAGTGGCTTTGAACTCTGTATTCCGCTCACGTCTTCCTAACAACACTGGAGGCTCACTGCGAGGGCTGAGCTGATCCTTGTGACGCCTCCTTAGAACCCGAATGCGGTAGCCTTCCCTAACAGCCCTTTCAACCACGTCCTCCAAGGATGGCCCCCAACACCCTCGTATGCAATGCGTGACGGCGATCGGGGAGTCCAACATAACAGTCCAACTACGCTCGTAACGAGGATTTGTCGGGAGGACCTCATACCCTTCCAAGACTTGAGCTTTATCGGAATCAAGGTGTGTTTTAACGTGGAAGAAGTTGAAGTAACCCTGACTGCGCAGCTTCAACGGTTCGGGAGACTGAGCGTGTAAGTCCCAATATTGGGGGGCGATCGATTTTTCCCGTTGCAAGGCCGTTACGATGTACCGCACGGCATCCTTTGTGGAGCTGGCTGCGCTGCCGTACTTTTCCATGAGGATAGCGGCAACTTCGTCTAGAGTCAGGGCGTCGCTATTCAAACGTATGGCACCCAGCCGAAGATCGGAGGCTACAGCGGCGGCATTTAGGCCAAATCGCACGTAGAGAATTTCGTCGAGGGGAGGCTCGGTTCTCCCAACCTCAGGAACGGCGTGCCTGGCGTTGAACCCTGCGCCCAATTGGTTGTAGTCGGCTGGGAGTGGGGGCGGTGGGGCTATAACCTTGTTGAGGATTCGGGTGGGTGTGTTAACGGGAGGTGCGCTGTCGTGGGGAACGTGAGTCTTTGAGGCCTGAGGGTTGGCGTGAATCTCAGGTGGTGGTGGTAGCGCTGGTGGGCAAGGTGGTGCAGCTGTTGGCAGAGGAGGTTTTTCTAGGATTGTGGGCCCAAACGGCCTGGGATCATCCCCGCCGTCATCCTCAAAGAGCTCGTCTAGAGCAGTCAAGTCTCCTCTGCTAACTGGCCCGACTTCAGAACTCTCGTCGAACTCCGTGCAGACATCCCATTCATCGGTGTATTCGCAGTATCGCTTTTGACCACGGGACCTAGGTCTGTCTTTCTCGTCGTACTCCCATACTAAATCCCACTCCCCGCGGACTACGTTCGTCCTTACGCGCACGCCGTTCATTTCAACCCAGTGGAACACCTTGGATTTTTGATTGGGGGGCAAAAGCTTTTCCAATATTTCTTTTGCGCTTTTTCTCCTGCTTTCATAACGGTCCAGCATAGAGGGGGACGCCTTGTCCTTCAAACTTTTGGCGCTTGCCTCCCGTCGTCCAAAAAACGCATTAAAGGGAGAGTGACTGGCAGCGCCTGCGTTTGACTGTGTCGGGGGGTTAGGTTGTGTAGGGGGTTTAGGTTGTGTCGGGGGGTTAGGAGGGTTTGAAAGGTTGTGCGGGGGGGATGAGATGATGTTTTGCTTGCTAGACCCTAATAGTTTATCGTATAGAGGCTTTATTAAATTGATATCGGGCCTCCAATGTGCCAAACCTTGACTCCATAGACTCGTCGGAGCGGGAAGAGGGTAAGTCCAGTAGTACCAATGATCTACTGCTGCCCAGGCGAGGGCAAACTGGTATTGCTGGGCCCACTGGTTCGTTACGGGGTTGATAACGACGCCGACCCTTGGTGGCAACAGCGCGTGCATATCTTCGAGGCTCTGGATCGTGCGGTCATCCAAGGAGGTCTTGGACTTCATAATGTCGCGGGGACTCTCCTTAGATGCGTTGGCCGAGGACGGGTCTAAGCGATAGTGATGGTGACGTGAAGCTCTAAACGAGTAGAACATAGAGAATAACCCAAGTAGGGCTACAAAGGCACTTCGCGATGCCTTGACGCACATCGTTGCTTGCCCAACTTTCTTGTGATCCCTCGTGTAACCCCACTCATCAGGGTAGTCAATAAACCCAACAGGCATGGGAAGCAGACAATCGGCCGACAATGCGCTGATGGCATGCGTGAGGGTGATCTCTAGCCATTTCCAAGACTCCAGAATGCTCGGTTCAAGCATCCACCTGCCGCCTGTTGCGCAAACGACCTTGTAGTGAGCAAGTCGGCCAAGGATGGGGCCCACGTAGTGAATTCGCTTGGGTGTAAACGCGAGTTGGGGGCAGCGGTTGAGGTCCATCCGAAGAACGTGCATCTCTGTAATGGGGATGTCGCTGGCTTCATAGTCGATGTCTGCCTGAGGCATGGGGGGCATGTAGTTGGTGACGGGAGAGGTTAGGCAAAATTGACGCGCAACCATGACATGTTTGGGTAACTCTTTGTACCACTGCTTATTGGTGATAACTGTAGACATGCTGGCTGGATGTCAAACGTGAGCAGGAGCTAAATAAGCACAGACAGGTGATACGTACGAGCTAAAGAGAGAGTTGCGTTGGTGATGGGCGAGAGAGTGGGGCTGGAGGAGAGTAAGAAAACAGAGGGGTAGAGGGTCGTGGGTCTGCGAGAACAAGACGCGTGGCTTGAGAAGCACTGACGCGTCTACCCGAGAATCAGGTAGAAGGTAGCGGGTTTGGGAGTGCGAGAAAGAAGAGTGAATGGAGGGACAAGATGGCGACGCGTCTGAGCAGGTCAGGGTTGGGTTCTACGGGGGCGAGGAGGGCACAAAATGGGGACCGTTCAACGCGCGATTCGCAGGGAAGGCGGGAGAGAACTAGCTTGGTGCTGGGTGGAGCTTCTGAGAAACGCGTCACGGAGGCGGGTTGAGTAGCAAGGCAACAACACACCTTTTACTTGGATGAACTTCAGACGATGAACAGGAAGTTGTTACTCAGAGAAAATTTGGTTATATCAAGGAGGGAGACACCGGGCGGGCAGACTCGGAGTTCAACGCGGGGGTGAAAACGTATCACGTGAGACTGGAGTTGGTCGGGCAGCATCGCATAGCGAGGGATGGAACAATAGACCCATTTTAAAACACGGACTCGGAACGGCAGATGCGAGAACGGTAACAGTTTTTTCAATCATACGCACCCCTAAGCTGCCTGACGGCATCAGCTAATACGCGGTGAAGTTTGTTTAGCTAACTATGCTTGGTGATAAGATCAGGCGAGGACAGCTAGAGGGAGAAGGCGGGAAGCGTAAGCCAGTCACAACGGTGCGTGAGCCACAGCCAAAAGTAACACTAGGCAGTGACAAGTGCCTGTAAGTAGAGTATGTAGCCTGCAACGGCGTTCAGGGACCAACTCCTTCTCCTTCACGCTATAGTGCACGTGACGATGGTGTGGAAATAAGCGACAGGTTTCTACCAAGTTTGTTCTTTTTTTGAACACCCGCCGGAGCCTAGGTTGCCAATCTCTAAGGTGGTGGGTAGAAGAGGATCTACAGCGCTGATTCCAGCGCTTTAACTGCGTAGATCCTACATGACGCGTAAATAACCTAGATTGGAAGAACGTGCACCACAAGAAGGGAAGAAAAGTTCATTGGGAGGATAAACGGAGCAGACAAGATCAAGAGGCAAGATATGCGGGCTGTGCGCATGAGGCAACAAGGCAGTGGGGAGAAAGCGACAGGAGAAACGGGGTGGGAAGTGATAGCAACAAAGGAACGGGAATGGAAGGCATGCTGGAGACAACCGGAACGGACAGACGGCAAACGGAAGGTGAGAAGCATAGCGAGATGCTTGGAGGAGGGAATCAGTTAGGTTTTGTTAGGTCAAGCGAGGAAACGAGGGTCATGCGTTGGTAGCTTTATGTTGGGGTTATGTTAGGTTAGGGTTTGTAACGCTTGTGAAGAACATCACGCACTTTTTTTTAAAAAAACTTTCGCTTGTAGCGTTGATTGGGCCCCTTCCGTGCATGACTTGAAAGCTGGTTCTGCGGTGTACATCCGGTTAGTCGAGAGAGGTGAGAGGAGAGGAGAGGGTCAATAAATAATAAGGAAAACTATGCGGTACAGCACAACGGCTACTTCGCCTTTTATGCGGCCTAATCGATTAATTAGCAGAGTTGTTCGTCGAGCTAGAGGAGTCTTAACGGTTGGCGGTAGCATGGCAACGCGGTTGTGCACTTATTCTTTCGTTAGAGAGCAGACGTACTTAGGTCGAACTTGGTCAGAAAGAACAAGGGGATGTATTTCGCAAGACGTAGCCATAACGTCGCTAGCTAAACGTTTCCAACAACTCCAACATCTCCTCACACTCACCATCGGATCTTTGAAGGTGACCATGAACGCCATGCATCTGTGATGTGGATGCCTTCATTTGCCCCTGGGTGGCTCGGAGCCTTGCGTGCAGGCGGGCTATGGTAAGTTGACGTTCAGTTTTAACAAGGGTTGGGGACGAAGGTGGAGTGGGGTCTTTCAGCTTGTCTGCATGCTCATTACTGGGGTTAGGGTCCACGAGCTCGGTTTCACCGGGCGAAGACAAGGCGACGACAAGGGAATGCTTGCCGTGCGTTCGGTTTTCCGGTTGTTTGCTCTGGGGCGTCATGAAGGGCGAGGGTGAGGGAAGGAACGCAGCCTCCTTTTGCTTTCCCTCCTGCTTTTGGGAAAACTCCTTGGTTGAGGCTACCGCCGGGACCTCAGTCTCCTCGAGCGGGTTAAGCGATAATCTACATAGAGCTTCGATATCGGGGGAGCTGCGTTGTTTCAGTGCTGTGAGGTGTTAGTTGCAGGTAGAATGAAAGCGTTAGGGTAACCTCACGAGGGGGAAGCAAATCAAGGGGGTCTGACTCGTCCTCGCACTCCTCTTCCGGTGCTCCATGTTCCAGCAGGGAGGAGTAGTCACACCGCACTCGTAATATGCGGCATTGCATGCAGGGAATGCCTCGCACTCCTCTGCAAGCGATGTTCCTCTTGGCGCACTCCTGGCACGCGGCTGTGGGGACGACGACAACTGAATGCTAACAGAAAACCCATCAGCCAAGTGGAAAAGGTGATTCAGCTATCTACGCACCTTTCTTTTTCGTGTTATGGTGGCACCGGGGTGTACCTCAGATTCACCGGTGACGGGGCGATCAACGGCTCCTCGCAAGCTAGCGTTCTGAGTATGGATGGCATCGTTGAAGAGTTTTTCCACCTCCATAACCCTCTTCTCTCGTTCATCCGCAGCCTTCTCCAAACTTTGTGCATGGTCCTGGGCTGCACGCAGCTTCATGTCAACGTCTCGTGGCACGCTCAACTCTGCACCGAAACGCGACTTGAAGTTGCGTCTGAGGTTAGACAACTCGACCTGGCGAGTCTTCAGTAGGAGAAAGGAAACAACTTTTTGACTGACCCATCCTTTGTTCCACTGGCGGCGCCAGGCTTGGGTTTCTTCTTGAGAGCATTCGTGACCCTCGGGAATTTGAGCAGCTTGAGTAACCAAGCTTAGCACGCATTCAGTCACCCTCTTCTTCTCCAAAGCTGTTTCTGTGAGCAGCAGGGATCGGGAGGAGTTTTGAGATGAGGAGGGAAGGGGTGTGACGTTTCGAGACATGGTGGATGGAAGTAAACGGTGGATGGAGTGACGTGCGATGGTGATCGCTTAAAAAAATGTAACTGCTTATGTCATCCGTTGGTGGTTCCAATGTGGCTTAGGGTTAGCGCAGGGGGCACTGCCTGGATGCTCATCAAACTAACCGGTTGAGTCGCATTTAAGCTAAGCCCAAAGGCTAGAAGATGGAAACTGGAGGTAGTCCCGCATGTCTTGAGTCGGAGGTGTTAGGAAGGTTGTGCTGGACAGCGAGAACCCACCCAAGGCACCTAGTTCTCAGTTACACCTGCAACGAAATAAACGCGTGATGGGCTATAACCTTCTTAAAAAACGTTCCCAGGGAGTGGTTCAAGGGCATGCAGGCTAGCGTTAGGCCGCGAACGTTATATATAAGAAAGCGACTTGTTAAGCCTAGGAGTTGTCGGCTAAAGGTGCTGCAGGACGGCTTACGTATGCTGCTGGAGTTGGTTATAAACAGCGCAGGTGTGTGTGCGGAGGGGCCAAGGCCAATTTGGCCAAGACTTGCTAGGCTACAGTAGGCTACTAAGGGCGTGTTGTGGCCTTACGAAAGCGGTTAAATAACTGGGATGCCAGCCCCACCTCACCTCACCTAACACTAACCTAACCGAAAGACATGCGGTGCTATGCGATCCTTGCAAACGGTGCACTGCGCTACCCTAACCCAAACGCACGCAAAGGTGGCATTTCAATTCGGTTATAACCTTTCTGGCTCAAACCCAGTGTTATGCGTTCCAGTAGCGGCTATGCAGTCTGATAGCTTTGTTTGTTCTAGCTGGGACAGCTGCAAGGCCGAGTTTGGTGAGACGGTTTGGGCGGAAATCAGAGGGATCCAGGTGGAGCTACGTGATCGTACTGCATTCACACGGTTTTACCTATCGAACAAACCCGCAAACGATATAAGAAGGCAAGCGTAATTAGGTATAGACCCTGGAGAGGTAGCTGGTTGGGTCAGCCAGTCTATAAATTGAGACGACGGCGTTTTCGAGGAGAGTGGAGGTTTAACACCCAAGGAAAGAGATATCTTTTCAAGACAAGACGTAGAGGAGTCGTGTAAATAAATCAAGGAGATAACGGTGGGCAATAGCTTTGGAATGTCCAAGTTGGGACAGCGGTCAGGCGTGAGCTTGGTACCCCTTTCAACGTTCGGATGGTTGCAAGGAGCGGGGAAGGGAACCCAACAAAGGTGACAAGAAGGCCAAAAAACGTCTTCTTCCCTCTTCTTGGCCCGTAGACTGGACAAAAAGCAGTTGAAGAGGTATGGACGCTCATGCGTATGCGAGCCCACGTGCGACTCCCCAAGGACCCAGCAGTCTGGACAGCCGACAGATGTTATGCGATGGATTAGAGCCCTAAGCAACTCCATTTTTTTCTGTGCCGCATCATACGCATCCACCAAGGCATCAGCGTTCCTTTGAACTGAGTGGGAGTGTGGGACCACTATCGACGGGTGATCACCAGTCGAGAGTGGAGGAGTTTTGGTCGTCCGGTTAGGTAGGTTTGAAAGAGGCTCTTTGAAAACGGGGAGATCAAACCGCAAAGGCTGCGGGACGTGTAGCTCGTTCGTCTGTTACGTTAGCGAGTTGGTAGGAGTGCGATGGGATAAAATATGGAATAAAAACCTGAGAAAGAGCTTCGCATATATCACAAGGGACAGTGTTGGCAGATGAAGCACAGGAGTGTACCTCGGAATCAAAGTCGCTCAGCATCAGGCGGCGGCAGGAGGTGGTTTGCAGAAAAAGGCTCATTGAACGTTTGCCTGCGTGGTCTGGGTCATCTGATCTGAGCCTAGGTGGACGACTCCATAGGGTGATGGCATAGGAGGTGATCCCATCACGGCCTAGGCGTCCAGATTCTTGCAGAAACGAAAGCATGTCCATGGGTTCGATGATGATGGCATATCGCACGCTTGGAAAGTCCACGCCTTCAGCGAAACAAACGGTGGCAACAACCCATTTAATTTGACCCGAGCGCCAAGCCTGAAACCTTCGAGATTTCTCCTCCTTGTTTTCCGCATCACCAGGAAGGATGACGCTGGCGTAGGCTGGAATACAAAGTATCTTGGCTAGCTGGTGAGTCAAATCGATACTAGTCGTGTAGATGATCCCTCTTTCATCGGAGGAAAGGTGAATATCCCGGAAAACGGCTACAGTCCTTTGGATTATCTCCTCCGATGGAGCCTTGAGTACGGTGTACTTTATGTTTGGTCGCGATACGGAGGCTCGAATGACGCGAAGGAGGACTTCGTCGATCTTCATCGACTGACAAAGCGCTGAGATGGACCGAGTGGGCATGGTGGCTGAAAGAAAGGTGATGGGTTTTTTGAGTTGGGTAAGGCGGTGGAATAGTTTGAAGCACGAGCGATACGAGTCCGAAGTGAAGACATGGTGCGCTTCGTCTACAAACACCCGATGCAGTCGACTTGAGTTAGCTTCGGCCCATTGAAAAAAACGAGCTGTCCCGGCTTCGTGTGCAGGAACGATCACCAGCTGTGTTCGGAAGGGGTCAAGCTTCGGTGACCACTTTCCACCCGTTATGGGTAACGCTGCCAACCTGCGGTCCATGTCCTCGGTAAGCGCAACAAAAGGGGTAACGACGATGAAAAGGCTGGCGGGGTTGAGCAGTGCGGCCCCAAAGAAAGCCAAGCTTTTACCACTTCCGGTAGGTAAGATGGCAAGGACATGGTCGTTGGTTAAGCAACTTTGAACAAGTTCTGCTTGCTGGCTGCAGGTGAAAGAGAAAGGAACCGTGCCTGGAAACATGGGTTTAAGACGAGAAGCAAGTCGAGGATGAACGACGAAAGGTTGGAGCGTGTAAGAGTTGGAGGGAGGTGTTGGTTGAAAAGCGGGGTTAGGTGAGGGGGTGAAGTGCGAGGAAAATCCTTGCAAAATGCTGGTCCAATGAGGTGCGATTGAGTTGTGATACTCTTGAATGGAGGCGCGTACGGCTTCCTGTAGTAGTGGCTGGAGCTGGCCTTTGACCAAGGTAGCGCATGAGGTCTCAGCGTTTAGGTCGGTCGTTTTCTCAGCTTCGTCCGAAGCATGAGGGTGTGAATGACCTAGACACGAATGCCATCGCGAAGAGACGCGCTGCATCGCACTAACGGAGGTGTGTGATATGGAAGCCAGCGCGTTCGTTGCTTGTATGCCGTAATGAGCATCAGCAACGGCGCTTGAATGGCCAAACTGCGAGTGGATTTCAGCGAGATCCTTGTCTTCTTCATCAGGAGATCCGTAGTCTGTTCGAGCAAGACAACAAAGCATGGAACACATCACTTGACGGTAGCTCCTGAGCCCCAAAGGTACGCCCAGGTATTTTTCCGTGTAGTGCTGGAGGATCGTAGAGAATTTTCTGCTATCCAAGACTACACCGTGATGGACAAAGAGAAAGGAGAGGTAGGTTCGCGCTCGAGCGACGTCCATCACAAAAGAAGAAACCCTGGCAGCGACCGGGTAGAGCACGCTGAGAACGAAGATAACCAACCGGGAGATGGAATGCGACGGGGTGCGTATGATTAACCGACCGCGACCTTGTATGTGCTGGGTTTTCACGTAGGTGGTAACAACTCCAAGGCGACCGTTTAGGATGAATACGTGGCGATCTCCAATGCCGTGAATGGTGTGTTTGAGGTGGTCGAGCTCGGTTCCCCTCGCTCCTCCTCCCCACGTCAATGTTATCGCATAATACATGGCGGAGACAAGCTCATCGAGGTCCGTGATCCACTTCCATATTTTAGCTTTCAATCAAAAGTTAAAGGGGGTTTTTTGTTTTCGGGTTTCAAAACGCGTACATTGATGCGGAAACACAACGCCTTCGACTTTGCTAAAAAAGGCGCCTTCCTTTGTAACGTTGTTCAGGAGAGGTTGGAAAGCGAGAGCAAGCCCGTTTGGATCTTGGGATATGACTGATGTCCCTTGGAGGTCTTCTCGGGGGTGATCAACAAACCACATGTTGGGGTTATTTGGATCCGTTCGAGAGTCTATGTAGTCTAGGATTCCAGGGATGTCGCAACCTGGGGCGAGTTTGACGATCAGGTCCTGCATTTCTCTTTGAACAGCAGCAACAGATTCTCGAAGCTTGTCGACGGCCAAGGGGTGTCCATCCACTGACAACACCTTCATTGAGGGGTCCCAAATAAACTGCGGTAATCCAGGCTCCTCGTATGCTAGAGTGCTGAAAAAAGCATGCTTTTGACGAAGGTATGCGAAAAGGGTAGGCTTTCCATCCGTTAGGAGGTTCTTGGCGTGGTTTTCATACGCTCTGAAAAGGACGGGTGCTGAAGTTAGGAGTAGTCTGTTTTCAATGCGTTCTTACGCGTAGGTATCCCCGTCATAGAGGTGAGCTTTACTGAGTAGTTCGCGTACTCCGGTAGCCCTAAAACACCATTGGGCGGCAGAGATGTTTGGGGGAACCGCGGAAACCCTCGTAGTGTTTCCAGTGTCGTCCCTAAGGTGATAAGCAGTCAAAAATAAGGTAAAAAGGTCCTGATGATCATGAAGCCTCGCTTCCAGACTAAGGTTTGTGAGCAAAGAAATGATAGTAGAATGAATATGATCGCCAACATGCTTCAAATTGGGGGAAGAGAGGGAGCCGCGGAGTTGAGAAAGCTGAGCAAGGTGAGACTCGTGAAATGGGACTCTAAACGAAGGAACGGGTTTATCAACGTGTCGCATCAAAAAAGCGAGAAATAAGCCGATGAAACGGGAGTATCTCTTTAACGTATCCTTTTCTTGAAGCGGTTTGAAGGGTTGAGAAGAAAGCTCCGCGGAGGAAAGAATAGCACGGGCGGTTAGGATAGGAAGGGAGGCTATAGTAGGAGAAATTAACTCGTAATACTCCTCGACAGCGCGCATTAGAGGGTACAAAAGGACATCGGTTTGGTCTGGAGGTTTGACGGTCTTCCGAAGCTCGCAAAGGTTGACGTTTTCGAGGAGGTGATCCCAACCAACCTGTGCGAAGACCGTGCTTTTTGAGCGCGCGTTGAGCAAGGGTTGGAATACGGTGGGCTGGTCAAAGAGGTTTATAGAGTGGAGGTGCTGGTTAACGTCGGTAATCAAAGAATCAGGAGGAAGGGTGGAGGTGTTTGAAACCTCAACCATCTGTCGCATACCGCGGAACTCACTGAGGAAGTGTGCTTTCACGAGGGTTAGGTTACGTTCGCCGGGGGGGGTGATGGGATGATCCCGTTGGCAATGCTCGTTAAACCTCCTCTTATCGGAGTATACGACGAGGGACGTACAGCCGTTTATGTTGCACTTGAAAGCGTCGACCAATAAAAGCCCACCGATTGGAGATATAGGTCCCGGAAATACGGACCTAACTTGATGGGCGTTGAGTTTCACCAGCATTTCGGTCAGAGACTCTCTTGTGGGAAATTCGTTCTTAGAATGCAAGGGGGGTTTATGTTTACTCAGGAGGTGGGAGTAGGCGTGAGAGTAGTCAATTACTGCGTGACACTGCATGCAGATGGTTAACCTGTAGGTGGGGTCCACTCGCAGCCCACAGGCGGAGAGGCGGTTGGCAACCAAGCGGTCGTAAGGAAGTGTTGAGTGTTTGGATGGAGGGAAGGAGGATACATCCACCTCCATGCTTGCGGATGCATCCGTGATGGTAGAGTGTCCTTGAAAGGTCTCAACGGATGTTGATACGGCGACGTTCGTTTCACCACCGGAGGATGGTTCCGCATGGTCTTCGTCGACCAGAGCCGTATAAGAGTCTTCCAGGCGTAACGATGCAAAGGGGGCAGGTGGTTCGACAAGCATCCCATCGGCCAGTTGGTTAGGCGAGGTAGTGGCGGTAGAGTGCCCTTGAAAGGTCCCAACGGATGTTGATACGGCGACGTTCGTTTCACCACCGGAGGATACTCCCGCGCGGTCTTCGTCGACCCGAGCTGTATAAGAGTCTTCCAGGTCTAACGATGGAAAGGGGGCAGGCGGTTCGACACGCATGCCGTCGGGTAGTTGGTTAGGCGAGTCGCTACGCAGTGGGTCGTCATCGGGATAAGCATCTGGATCCAGGTGGGATTCGGAAAATCGACAGAGGTTGTAAATCTTCTGGTAGTTATAGCGAGCATGGCGTTGGTCACCGCAAGGGCAGGGTAGTTTTCCAGATTGAGCATCGCGGTAAAGGGTGACGGTATTTCCTATGGTAGGGTGAACGCAAGTTAAAAAAACGGAGGGGGTGCTCTACCTTTATACTGGACGGAGCGTCTGGTTGAATGGAAGTCGGATGCATGTTTCTTGACGTCCTTCCTTGGCACAACGACTGAGCATCCTGGTACAGCACACGGTGGCCTGATGTTAAAAAACGAGGATGAGTAAACCTATAAAGGCAGGTGGTGACGCACATGGTGGTAATCTGATGAAGGGCAATGCTACAGTTATAGGGGGTGTTTTTTTTGCAGGCGTTCCAAGGGTAAAGCACGAGAAGGGTGTTGAACAGCAGCAAGGTCTACAGGCAGGTCAAGTTTCGGGCAGTGTTTGATTAGTAACCCACGGAATAAAAGCGTCCGCCACTGAATGCAAGGGGTATTTACTGGGTAGACGTCCAAGACTCACAATCAACATACAGCACGTGCGCATTTATTAAAGAAGGAGCTTTATCGGAGAAGGCTTCTAAACTAAGTCGAAGAAGAACAGCAGTGATCGCCTACAACCACCTTCTCGCTTACGTCATCAATCCGGTTGGTGCGCGTTCACTCAGGGCAGTCGCCCTATCACATGCGGTTCTTTGCCTAAGTCCTGCTTGAGCTAACTGTTTGTTGGCTTTCAAGTCAAGGTCAGTTTGTGGGTTAGCCAGCTTAACCACGAACGGATTCTAATGCCAGATAAGTCACATGGAGCTGCCCGTTGCTCAGGTTGACAGGACTGGAGTAGTAGGGTGTGGGTCGCGTGTGGGGTTGAAAATCACAAGGGAGGAGTTAGGTAAAGTGATGCAAAACATGGTGAGCTGCGTGGTTAGGCCATCGACGGTATGATCGCTCAGTGAAATTTAAGCGAGGTAGGGGTATACCAGGTGGTGAGTTTACATGGTAAGCGGGATAGGAGTCCAGTCGCGTCTCTGAAGTAAAGCACGAGAGCAGCTTAGTTTCAACTCTGCAGAAGGTTACGACCGATTCGCTGAGTGTGTCAGTTGCCTGGTCAGGTAGTGAGCGTTGAGCCGCATAGCACTATACGTGCAGGGCGTGTATCTGGGTTTAAAAGGCCAAAAGAGGAACAGGGGCTACAGCGTGCTAAGGTCTGTGAACGTGTGCATGGGAGTGGTGGAGACCTGCAGCTGTTTATGCGTTGGGTCACAAAGGGATTAACCGAAAATATACCTGAGCTGGAGTGCCCTACTAACCACTACTGTACATGAACGCAAGCTCCCAGCTGTGGCGGTCCAGGTTGCGTCTATAGTAACGGAGGTAATTCTCTGAATCGTAGAAGGGAAGAGGAACAAAAAAACAACCTGCGTGCTTGAGAGCAATAAGGTTCATGAGAGCGTCAGCCTCACAGACATCAACAAGGATGAAGGCTCGTTTTATGGAAAAGTAGGACACCATAGTGACCTGCGGCGGTTGTAATGTATTTCAGTACAGGCGTTACGGTCGTTGCTTGAGATCACTTTATGATCTGGGTGGAGGCTGGGTAAATGCGGACGCGGGCCTGTGCTTGCGCATCTGCAACAGAGCTTCATGACTGCGTCCTATAGCTTGTACCCGTTGAGCACGCTGCGTGTATGCGCTTTAGATAAGTTCCTCGTTGGATATACGACTCACCTGTGAAATGCAACGTGGACGTGGGTCCACGCTTGGGCGTGCATACCGCAGCTGCATTAACGCACCTTGTATAACTTATGCCCATCGCGTATGCTGCGTACAGCATGCGCGATTTGTATGACGTCCATGTTGAGCACGCTACTCACCTGAGTGACACCGTGTTGGAGTTCTAGGGGCGTGGTCCGCTTTACTAAGCGATAAACTGAAACACTGCATCAGAAAATGGACAAGCCAGGTTAGGGATCCAAACTGACACACAAGGCCGGTTTGGCTAAGAATAAACAGGCTTAGTCGCAATAAGCAAGGGAACCAACCCTAACAGCTAACAAGCTAACGCTAACTAACAGATAACTAACCGGGGGAGACCCCCGGACCCCCCCTTCGATATACCTATCACCCTAATAGCTAAAAACCTAATGCTAACCGGGGGGGAGACCCCCCGGCCCCCCTTCAGTATACCTATAGACCTAACAGCTAATAACCTCACCCTAACCTTCCTTTGGTACGCTATGCTTACAACGGCACTTGAGCTAACCAGAGGAGAAGGCCAAGGGTTCCGTAAGATGTAGCTGTAACCCTAACCCTAACCCTACCCAATCCTGCCTAACGGATGCCAAGCTACTAACCGGCTTTCAAACGACAAAGCAGAGTAGGGAATGAAAGCATAACGGTGCACATCGGTCTTGGTCTCATGGTTTTATTGAAAGCTGCAACGTGCGCGTAAGAGCGCATCTTGCCTTCAAAGCTTACAAGCTATGTAAAGCGGTGGTCCTACGTTTCCCCCCCCTCCCCCTAATCGAGTTGGCAGCGCGATACCCTCGTGGGTCGAGAGGGAATGGCGTGAATTTCACGTTCTAGACGCTTGTAAGGGGTGTTAGAAACGGGTGGGTTGTTGGCTGGAAGTCAGGGAGATGTTAGGTGTACTCCCAACGGCCTGAGTGACCCACCAGGAGAAGAGCCCCCCCACAGGGGGACGAGGGGCCACGCAGATTCCGCGGCCCTTCATGCAGAACCTTCAGAGAGGTCCTGGGAAGTCGTCAAGACGAGCTTGAACACCCAGCTTGAGACGGGGTGGTGTGGTGGTGATAGTTACCCCCCCCCCTTCCTCTTAGTCGAATTTGCGGCACGATGTGCTCACGGGTCGAGAGGGAACGGTTTGGGTCGTTATTTTCTCGTTCTAGACGCTCTTCAGGAACGCTAGAGAGGGTCAGATGTCAGGAACGCTAGAGAGGGTCAGATGTCAGGCTGAAAGTCAAGAAAACGTTAGGTATACGTCCAACCCCCTTCAGGAGAAGAGCACGTCACAGAGCGACGAGGAGCCACGCGGTTTACGAATATCTGTGCGCAGACCCTTCAGAGAGGTCGTGGGAAGTCGTCGAGACGGGCTGGAGCGTTGTGTATGGCGTCCATAACGGCCCGCAAGCTGCAGGCCCCCCGACGTGAGCTTTGAGAGGAAAACGCTCACCGGATGGGAACGAAGCACGCAGACTGTTAGTTTCTTCGCGCAGATTGTCCGCAGGGATGCTGGGCGAGTCTCAGGACAGGCCGCGAGGCGAGGGAGGGGCTCTGGAGGGACCCGCGAGCGTCGAGACCCCAAGGAAACGACCGTCCGTCGGTAGATCGCGCACGGGAGCCGAACCAGCGCACCAAATGACGCCGGACTTGGACGAGACGACGGGAGGGGGGCCTCCAGAACGAAGCCAGGGCCGGTTTGGGCGCGCGTTCGTCGGGGCGTCGGGGCGGGACGGCGTCGAGGCGGAGGGAGGGGGGACGGGACGGGACGCGGCCGTGGCGTGGGAATCGGCGGATGGACCGTCCGCTCGACGGCATACGGATAGAACGTCACGGTCAAGCGTGGTAGAGGACGACCCAAGAAGGTACCTACAAATCCTCAGGATATCGATGTCCAGGACAAGCGTGGTAGAGGCCGTCCTATGGGCAGCACCAAGA
>JBBPQV010000081.1:0-46768 GCA_038092675.1 Boletus rufocinnamomeus
GCTACCTTCTGGCACCACTCCGCCGTCATGCGCGACCACCGTGCCCAGTACTTTCCCTGCGTGATGCAACACCGTCGCGTGCAAGAGCCCCCCAGCGACACCCCTCCCCAGGACCCTGCTCCTTGGAAATCCACCTGGGGTCCGGACCGGAACGCGACCGGAGACTGGGAACAAGATAGGGAACGGCTGAGGCAGTTCCAGAAACGTGCCGGAGAAAAAGTCCGTGCCCCTCTCTTCACGCCAGCACACGCTCAGACTGAATGTATCCAGGTCGCCGATCTCTCCGAGTCCACACTCGATTCCATAGTCACTGCTGCCGAGTCCCTGAAGGCTGTACGTCATCTCCTCCGTCCCATCTCCTCAAATTGATTCACGACACAGAAACTCGCCGAACTTCGTGCCGAGCGTGAGCGTCTTGAGGCTGAAAAAAAAGTCGCCCACCCGGCTGCATAAACACCTGTATTACTCCGATCATCCGTAAACAATCACCATTCACATCTAATTGGATCCTATCTCTGTAGCTATTTGTCACTTGTTATATCCGATCTTACTAGTACAATGTACACGACTCGCCCTGTCGTACACGTTAATGTTCCGGATTCGTGATGTAGAGCTACATAGCACTTCATTGAAATCTCCCGAGGACCCTTAAACCGGCACTCCATCCTCCGGTTGCGTGGGGCGAACGTAATCTGGCCTCTGCGGGTCCGATTTCCCTTGCTCCTCCGCTGCAGATTGACAAATCATGAACACTTGCCCAAAGACGTACAAATCAGATTAACTCACGCGTCGCATGCCAGAAATAGATGATAAGACCAACGATAACGACAGCAAATGCGGGGAAATAGAGCCAGAATGGGGAAAAATGCTGCACCGTTCCTCAGGGACCGAGTACCGACACAAGACAGAGACTTACAAATAGGAACAAACCTGTGGGTCAACAGTCAACAGCGGACTCTATACAAGGTCATGGGGCACACACCAAACAAGAGACCATAGAAATCACTCGTCAGGAGACTGATGTTGTAAAACGCCGATGAAGCGGAGCGGTACAGCAGAGGGGCGGTCGTATATAGGATGAACATGGCTAGGGGAGCTAAATCAATGGATCATCCTTGGTGCGGAATGCTTACCGGCGGTATATGCAACCAAGAATCCAACTAGAATGGAACATCTAAGCGGTGTACCGCAATCCGGCGGGTAAATTCGAACTTACTGGTCGCACCATTCCATGAAGCTTGCGTCATAGGGTAGTGTTCTAGGGCAGATGCTTGAATCCCATTGATTAATGTTCCCCACATACCCAGCTGCCCAACGACCTGTGATTGAAAAGTTGGGTTCGATTGAACAGCACCAGCAATCGTCAACTTCACCTCGTAAAGGGGCCGCCTTCTAACGAGAAACTCCTCGGTTGCATTGGCTGAGAAGGGACGTTGTCCAACAACATATTGCCTGACAAGGGCTGCAGAACTCACTGAAGCCGTACAAAGTCGCACCAACGATCATGAAGGCATCACCCTTGCCTTTGCTCAAGGCAGGGTAGTTCTTGTCCGTGAGCATGTCAGATGCGACAAGCATCCCAAGTCCACCAATGCACACCAGGACACCCTACCAATGTCAACAATCGTTATCAACAGTACGGACATAAGAAAACTATGCCACTAACCAGCACTTGTGTCCAGTGGTATCTGGTGCGCATGTACACCCAACAAAAGAACAAACATACGGGTATCGCCCAACTAGGAAAATGTCAACTCTCGTGAGACAGCTATCAGACAGACCTACGCGTCCAGTAGCATGCATGACAATAAGTCGGTATAGTTGTATGCCTGGGTAGCCTGTGAGTACTAATGTACTCTCTCATTACTCTGATTTATCATACCTTTACGACAAGGAAGTTCCCCTCCACGTCACAACATGCAAGGATAAAATCTGCAGGTATCATCAGACCAAGAAAGCAGACTAATTGGTGCGCATACATTTCCATCCGTCACGGAAGATCATCTGTCCCCATCCTCGCCAGCCGTCTGTTGACTCAAATTTATAAGTCACTGTTTCGACCGGCACAGTCAAAAACCCCGCACATTTATATATGGTGTACGGAGTATAGATCACGAACAATGAGAAATACCTAACGGACCAAGAGTTTAATGTCGTGGCCCAGAGAAAAAGACAAGATACCCACAAAAACCATGTCTGTGTGGTGGGTAGTGACCAATTCCTGCTTACGAGTTCGGTGGTCGTGACGTTGGTCACCGTTATGCAGAGCGACACCACCTGTCCGGCGACAAACGAGAAAATGAACCGTTTTGTCCAGAGACTCTTCCAGCGGGCCCAGACGCTACGCGCCAAGGCACCGAAGGATGAATAGTCGATCGGCGGCCTAACGAGCTCCCGCGTTTGACCTTCGACGGGCGAGGACTGAACGGAGTATGCAGTATCGTCGGGGTAACTTCGTTTGCTGTCCATGGATCGCTGGGATGTGGAAGCAATCATGATCCGCGAGGTCCGTTGTTCTTATCAGACGGGTGCGAAGACCGGCGTAACCGACGAGAACGCCGAGGCAGTACGATGACAGAGCAACCAAAAACTCGCACATGCGACAAGGAAAGTGTGGTGTTAAACTTCTGTCATTGGTCAATGGTTACGGAAAATGTGTGCATCCGTCGTTATTCAGGGACAGGGCAGGGGCCCGGGCAATGTGCATCTGGCTAGAGGGGTGCCTAAATGCCATGTTAACTCCTCTTCAGACCCACCCAAGCAAATTCACATAGCGACTACTTAGGAAATGTCGCCAAGGATCTGGTCACCAGACTACAAATCCATTAAACCAAGGGTCTACTACCAGTATAGTACGCTAAGTCCTGTCCTGGAAGAATCGCTACGGACGTGGGAAGCCTTATCAGCTCACTCAGCTCGTCGACAAGTCAAAGGACCTTACTTTGAGATGCTTCAGCTGCCAGGTACACGTGAGGACCAGCACCACGATCTGCAGCAAGCTGTACCACACTGCCTTTGAGTTGGTCGCCTCACTCAAATCGCGAAAGTCTGATTCTCTCTCTCGCTGGTACTGCTGTTCACGACGGATGTCCTCCAGTTTTTGATTCAGGTCGCGGACCTTGCCCGCCAGTTCTGAGACATGACTACGGTCGCGGTCGACGTCCGCCTTGGTGTTGCCCACGACGAAGTCCAGATAAAGCTTAATGTGTGTGCTCGACCACCACGACGTGTAGTTCGTGGAAAGACATATTTGGTGGTCACCGGATTCATGGGAGGTAAAGGTGAAGCGGCTGTCGGGTGGTCCGCGAGTCTGAACGACAGAGTGACCAGTCTCCATTTCCTATAGACAGCGTTGATGAGCATGAATGTCCGACAGATTCATACGTGCCACGTACTTCCACCTCGACGACGATGCCGAGGTCTGGTTCCAGCACATAGCTTTGTGCCTTTTCCTGCCACTCTAGTGCCCGGTAATGTCCTGGAAAACGACAGTCAGCTGGCATGCCCTCGCAGGTAGTTGTTGGAACACATGCCCTCGACAACGGTGTCAGAAGGAAGCTCCTCGATGAAACACCGCTTCTCGTTAGCATCGAGGTAGAAATGAAGGGCGTTTGCAATCGTCAAAAAGTGTAATAGTGGTAATAAGAAAGTCGCAGAGCGGAATGCGAACATCCTGCAACGCGCTGAGCAGATGAACGAGACAATTCTATGGCAAGAGGTGAAATGCTTTCGGTCACGTGATCAGCGGATGGTGAATGGCACATTGGCAGGCCTCGCGTTCATATCTTTTCTGTATCGACAACATGGCACCGCGGATACAACCTTCCCTCATCAAGAACAAGGTCAAAAGGCAAGAAGTTGCCACCAAACAGAAGAAAGCAAAAAACCAACGAAAGCTCCAAAAACGACTGGCTCGGGCCAAGGAAGAGGCCAGTGATCCTGCTGCTAAGAAAGTTGGTACAATCGTGTCCGACCCGACAAACTTATTTATCGTTTAATTCTACGACAGAAAAGATTGGCGGATAACGTTCCCCGTACACTCGACAACTCTCGCGAGAATGACCTCGCAATACTACCGTCATCGAAAAGACCCGACGGCGCATCCTCTATACAACTCGACGAATTGAACAGCGACATCGCCTCAGACCCGTTCTCGCGTTACTTCAACTTTGAAGATGATCCGACTGTGCCACCGAAAGTACTCATCACGACCTCACCAAAAGCCTCAAAGTCAACGTATGACTTTTGCGATGAATTGGTTGGCATCTTTCCTGGCGCGGAATACATTCGCAGGAAGAAGGGCAAGGGATTCGAGATCGGCCGCATAGCTGGATGGGCAGCTGGGCGAGGGTACAAACACTTGCTCATTGTGAATGAGGATATGAAGAAGCCGAGTGTGTGTCATCCTGTGTGTGCGTCCCATATCCACTGACGATCAACTAGATGCCATCACACTCGTCTACCTCCCAAACGGACCCGTCGCTTATTTCAAGCTCACATCAATAGAACTCACGAAGCAAATATTTGTGGGTTGTTTCTAGCCAACTCTTGTGTAAGGCTGACTCCTACGAGGGGCACGCACGAGCAACACCACATGACCCCGAGCTTATTTTGAACAACTTTTCCACCGGCCTTGGACATGCCATTGGGCGGATGTTTCAAACATTATTCCCTCCTCTCCCTGAGTTCCAGGGTCGCCAGGTGGTAACTCTGCATAATCAGCGTGATTTCTTGTTCTTCCGAAGACACAGGTGAGCCATATCAAACTGTATAATGCGTTAATCTGATGATCGATCCGAGATACGCGTTCCGATCTTCGGAGAAGGTTGCTCTGCAGGAGATAGGTCCCCGCTTTACGCTAAAGTTGAGATGGGTAAAGAAGGGATTACCGGCTGTCCAGAGCTTTGGATCTGCCCCGCCACCTCTCGAGATTTCAGTGGGTACCGAGGAGGCCGAGGAACCTGTCCATGAGTCTCCGCTGGAAGGTGCCGGAGATGACGCTGAAACAAAACTAGATGCACCGTGCACCCGAAATCCGCCGCAGGACAATGATTTTCTATGGCAATGGAAGGTTTGTGGTTTGCATTGCACCCGGATCGGTACTGATACTTTCCGTTAAGCCCGAGTTGGAAACTACGAGGCGGACATTCTTCCTGTGATTTATTGCGCCATCCAGTTTGTAGACGTGGTGACATCGCTCGTCAACCGATTGAGAGTATTGTGGCTTTTTGTAGTTACTTCCTACTGGATTCAAGGGCCAATAGTCAGTCAGGAATGGTTCTAGCGTGGCGTGAGACAACAGTACTAGTCCCATCCGACCGGGCGACATTCTACTTTACAGTCTTGAACAAGCCCATTGATATGTCTTCGAAGACCCCATTACCATCACCACAAGAAAATGTGAAGCCAAAGGATTACTACGCCAAGTTCACTGTGTGCCAATCAGTTTTATCCTTCTGCTGACCGTTCTCACCCAATGCTCGGACTTCCAGGCTCGGAAATCGTACACGGAATACACCGAGTATGTCTTCACAATATTTTCTTAGGACAATAGAAACTAAAGAACGCTCATAGTCCATGCGAGGACGCGTCCAAAGCGTCTCTTGCTTGTATGGACCAGAATGGTTACAACCGAGACAAATGCATGGAATACTTTCAGGCCTATAGAGACTGCAAGCGGGCATGGGTACGAATCGCGTCCGTCATGTTCACCCATACAACTCTACTAAGTTCGCGTTCCGCCCTCGCAGATCGACCAAAGACGGACAGACCGTCAGCGCGGCCGTGAAACGCCGACATGAGAGTTGTATTGGGATCACAAGGGCTTGGCCTTTTGTCGAACCACGGCTCCTTCCGGCGACGACTTTATAGTTTACGGTCATGCTCGGTGAGAGCCTACTTTATGTATTCCCCTGGGTTCATTCTGTAGAGGAAATAAATCCATTTGGGGTGTACGGCACATCTCATGCTGTAGATGAGGCACACAAGTGTCACAGTATTTGTCCACCTTGGTCGCAGAACGGGATCAGTGGGTCGTTCCTGGACCTGAAACTGCGTCTACAAACTTTGTTTGGAGATGTCTGATTTTCGACTTGGCCATGACTAGGATGCTTAGCATGCATCGTTCTTACGCCTCTGATAGGGAGAGGAACTCGGTGAGGGCTTCGATCTCATCTGTTCAGCCTAGGTGGTCCGCAGATCTTGCCGAGCCATTACCCCCATATGAATCGTTGTTATCTATCAGCTTCAAATTGAACGGATGATGTTTTAGACATAGCTACAGGAATTACCTCCTGTCTCGCCGGTGAAGGGTAATTCAGCGTAGCTTCTGGGCTGAAAAGTCGCCATGGGAGCAAGAAACTAACGAGTATGATGACTACATACAGAGAACGAGATATAGCTATTGTCGACATTACGCAAACAACCATGATCTGTGTAGTACAACTTATGACTCGGGAAGGGGAGGAGGTGCATCTGGCTGCGGAGCAAAGATAATGTTGAGAGGGGGGGTAGTCTGACTGTCCTCGTTCAGGACAGTCGCAATAATAGAACGGCCAGCGAACGATCGTCCTGCTAGAGCCTTGAGACCAGCTTGTGCAGCTGATGCATCAACAAACTTCACGTACACCCTTCCAACTCCGGCAGCCTCGTCCGCACGCTGTGCATCGATAGCGGACTGCTGGCCCAGCTCCCCAGGAGCCCACTTGGACTTATCCTTCTTGACGGGTCGAGGAATGCGGAGATCCTCAACTGGTCCATATCTGGAACATTCTTCTTTAACATCTTCGTAGATATCACCATATTCTTGGTCGTCGACAAGGTCATCCGGGGTAACCATGTTCAGCATGAGGAGAATCCGTGCGTTCGCAGTGTTATTTTCGCCGGCCGGCATGATTGGTCGAGGAATTTCTGGGAATTGGTCATAGGGCAGGTTCGGCATCCCGGGCTTCGCACCAACAGAAGCCCTTTGAACGACTAAGTAACGGTCTCCAAGCTCCATTCCGTTCAAGCTTTGAATAGCGACGTCAGTAACTGAGGCGTCGACATATTCGAAGAATGCAAATCCCTGAGGAAAACAGTAAGACACTTGTAACAGTTGCTGAGACAAAAGTGCTGACCTTCGAAGGTCCGTTACCGTTTTCCCGGACGAGGTTGAAGGCTTTAAGCTCTCCGAAACTTTTCAGCAACTCCTGTACCTGCTCCTCATTTAAGTAAGCTGGGAGTCCACCAACAAATACTTTGTTGATCGAGTCTGGCACGTTGGTGGACACGACTCCTGGAACGTGAACGCTAGGGGCAGACATGTCAATACCACCATAGTCTTTGGGTCGACGAATTTTAAGGGGCCCGTTAATGAAGATGATACCGTCGAACGCCATGGCTGCTGTCGCGTCTTCAGAGCTGCGGAACTAGAATTGCTATCAATACAACATGACAAAATAGGAAGAATTGAATCTTACTTCGATAAAGGCGTAGTTCTTTTCATAGTTGCATTGGACGGCGAGGACAGGATTTCCAGGGCCACCTGTACCGATACCCATATCAATCATCTTGGAATTGAAGAATTCGGCCAAGTTCTGTTCGTTCACGTCCGAAGTAATGCTGCCAATGTATAACCGACGGGATTGCCTTGAAAGGTTGGGGTTGCTGCCGATACCCATGCCAAAAGTCTGTACCGGAATTGGGGGTGGAAGGCCAGCAATACCAAGGATAGGTGGGACCTGGGTACGATTAGCGCCTGGCAAATTGAAAAGCCCTGCGTGTCGAGATTGTGAGAAATTAGTCGTATTGCTTACAGCACAAAGACTCACCTGTTTGTTTCGCTTGCATGGCTGAATATTGCTCATATCCGGGGGCATGAACATCCCACCCTGATGCTTTTCGTTTTCGCTGAGACAACGGAAGAGCACCTTCGGGTGTTGGGGACCTTCTTTCCGGAGTGCCAAGTCCATCTCTTCCCCTTGCTCGGCCACCACGTCGTTGAGGCGAACCGGCATCTTCACCGCGACCTCGACGGTGACTATGGTCATCATCACGTCGCTGATCACGGCGTCGGTCTTCATCATGAGGACGTCTATGGTCGTCAAAATCTCTTGGGCGTCCACCATGGTCACGGGGCGTTCCACGCCTGTCATCTCGGCGGTACCGGTCTCTGTCTCTATCCCGGTCTCTGTGGCCATCCCGATCCCTATCTCTGTAGTCACGGTCTCTGTGGTGTCCATCGTTATGCCTCCGACGTTCACGGTCCTCGCGGTACCCGCGGTCGGCACGGTCTAAATAAAAGAAGGAAAAGCAGTTTGCGTGAGTAACGTGCGTTGCTGCTGAAGACAGCAGATTGGCGGTGCGAGCGACATCCACGGGAAGGGCTAGCTGACAAAAGAAAAAGGGAAGGAATCATAGTGCACAGATGCTACGATGCACCATGAGCTCATTATTGGCAAGGAGAAAGGAAAAGCGAGCAAACGCGGGGAGAAAGCCAGGAACCTCTATCGCCTCTCATTGAGTACGAATTGGCGTTTATGGCTACCTGTGAAAACTGCTGGATGGGGTTTTATAAACCTTCGACTTACCGGCTGAGTCTGCCATTTTGTATTTTTTCTGTCTCGCGCTCGTTCAACGGGAATGTGGTTTGTGGTAAACGACAGAAACTCCGCGCGAGGCCGGGTCGCAGAAAGTGCTGACATCAGCAGCGAGACCCCGTGCACCATACACTAGCTCTGCCTCAGCGCAGTCCGACTTCTTTCATTCCGCTCGACCATGCCTACTGACCTTCCATATGCCGCCGACGCCCAAGTCTCCTTGTCGTATGACGAACTCGAGGTTTGTCTATCCGATATCCTTTCACAAGCCTTTAGCTGAGGCCTGTCCAGGTGCTGCGACTGCAATACCAGAGAGAGCTTGCTCAGTCCCATGTCACTGTTCAGACAAAGTTCAATTATGCCTGGGGTCTGGTGAAAAGCCCAGTTCGCGGGCACCAGGTGGAGGGCGTCCGGATACTGCAAGGCATGTCCTTCCTGCTGCTGCCAGGACATTGCCGCTGATGTGTTGCCCACCAAGACATATACCGCACAGAGCCTACACGACGCAGAGAGTGCCTGTATTACCTTGCCCTCGGGTATTACAAGATGGGTAATTATTCAGACGCGAAGAGTTTTAATGGTCGGTGCCCTTGGTTATGAGTCTTGGTGAACCCTCACTATCAACTGCAGATATCTTGCTGGAGAGGGAGCCGACCAACCTCCAGGCTCAAAGTTTAGCATCCCTCATCGAACAGGCTGTCACGAAAGGTTGGTGCTCCTCACTATGGGTGATTTAGTCTTCGTTGATCATTTGATTGTAGAAGGATATGTCGGGATGGCACTTGCGGGAGGAATAGCTGCTCTGGGCACGCTTGTCGTTGCTGGTCTCATACGGCGAGCAGCTCGTAAATGATATCGCTGCACGTACTAACACCTCGCCGTCTCATTCCGCATGTCTGTATCGCTCATTTGGCTCGTTCAATTGTTACCTATACTACGGCCCAAAACACTACACCAAATCCTCACTTATTGTATCCTGTTATTCGTGCTTTTCATTGGAAATCATAACTAGGTCCCAAAACTGATAGTGCAGCGTATGTCGACACGCGCGCTTGACATGGCCAATAGGTAGTTACATTAATTTACGCGACCGTCCTAGGGCGACAACAAAGGAGTCACTTTTCAAATGCAAGCGTGATATAGATACGTGAGTGGAGAGCAAAGGTACATCTACAGTCGTGTTTCTTGGATTAAGAAGTCAATGAAAGATGCCGTATGAACGAAGAATATGACGGTTTCTGTGGAAGGGCCGAGTCATTTATCATGTCTCACCATAAGAGTCATACGTCATGTAGGAAGAAAGTTGGCTAGAGCGAGCATGAGTTGCAGCGCACTACAGATTTCCTTTGCTTACCTGCTTGGGTATCCATCTGGTCAGTAGTAAGCTACACAACAATCAAAATTAATATGCATATCAGTGATTTGAGACTCGGGCTCACCTTGAACGAGACTAAACCGATGAACAGGAATGATATGCATGTTCCAACCTCAAAAATCAACCATACACATGCCCAAACTATCGTACTCAGTGCGATGGTCAACCACACATGAACGGGGCGCTCTTACAATGGGCAGAGACACGGGGGAACATGATGTTAAACTGTGTGCAATCGGAGTCATTAGCCTTGCGAAAGAATTTATCGTCTGCAATGTCCCCTGCGAAGAAATCATATGCGAAGTCGTCATGATACAGACTCTACTTACAAACCACGAAGAAAACACTGCAAAAGCGTATCAGAACAATGTCAGATGAGGGTGGAAGACGCTAACTTCATGACGCCAACGAATAAGCAGTACCATCTTAGTGCTTGGCTATGGAAAGATGAGAAATGCACGGGCGGTACACCCGATAATCACCTACGCATGGCCAATAAACCAGAATCCGACCAGAAGACCCTCGTAGAGGAGTGTGAGTAGTATAGTCCTTCAGCTGGTAAGCTGACCCAGACAGGTCAAAAACAATGCTGCTTGCTTACAGTTTATCGCGAACGAGGACAAGTGGGGTGACCAATCCAAGGCCGAGCACAAAGCTGAGTATTTTGGCGACTAGGGTATCAAAACCACCCAACATGAATACACCACCGAAGATGGTAGAACCCAGGTATCCAGCAGGTAATATTATCATTGGTTTACCACCTTCTACAAGTGTTGCTCCGCCCAGGTATGGATCGATGGTGACAGATAATATCGTTCCGCCAGTCAGAATTGCCTAGCGAATGTGATCGATTCAAGTACAAGATGAGGACGCTTCGCGATGGGTATTATGACGAACAACCCACTGCGATTATATGGCAGAGCTCGTGCCAACCGATGGTGAATAGCTTCAGCGGATTGATCAGCGTTCGAGCGCCTGGGATATTCCACATTCCGAAGATGACGACAGCATATACGACTGTCTGAAGCGCCAGTCAAGCGTCAATTGAGTTCGATATGCACCCGCTTGCTTTACATACAACGTATAAAACGACTACCTAAACAGGTGTACTCTGGTAAGTGCTGCATTGAGGGGTTCGGGTTGCACTGATGACAATGCACGAACCTGGTCATGCGTCGGGGACAACGGTGGGGTATATGTCGGGGTGGGCAATACTCCTGCGGGAGGCCCTGCGGGTGAAGTCGTAGACATGAATGGGCAGATGAACTGCCGCTGGGCTCTAGAAGGGAATAAAAAGAGAGAAAAAGCAAAAGTTTGGATCGGAGGAAAAGTGGGGGTGAACACGCGAAGGTTTGCAGGAAGGTTCCTCGTGCAGACCGCAAGGCCGAATGCTAAGTTGGAACAATGGAAGACGGGGAGAGCCTCAGGCTTGCTACTTCAACCAAGCCTCTGCGCCACACCGCAACTTGCCTTTCCTGGACAGACGAATCGCGTCAGTCACGTGCAAAACGCGTTGATTACTTTTTTTGGGACTCCGCCCTAAAGACTTGATAAATAGCAGTCGCGTCACGATGGGCTCTCTCCTGCTCTTACCCTCGTTATTTCTGACCCGCTTGCACTATTGAACAATGGTGGGTCTAGTCGTATCTCTTTGCTGTGTCTTGGCTGACCTGTGTGGAAACAGTCTGGAAAAGGAAAGGCGTGAGTTTGCCCTAGTCCTGGACAGGACATGCAGACGCTCACGGAAAACTTAGTGGAAAATCTTCTGGAAAGACAGGTGGCGACGCAAAGTCTCAGTCCCGCTCGTCAAAAGCCGGCTTGCAATTTCCTGTCGGTCGTATCCACAGACTGTTGAAGAAGGGCAATTACGCCCAGCGTGTTGGAGCAGGAGCGCCTGGTATGTTCAACAAGATGGCTTCAGTGAATTTAGTCCTCACAATTGTCAAGTATACCTTGCTGCTGTGCTCGAGTACCTGGCTGCAGAAATTCTCGAGTTGGCAGGCAATGCTGCTCGTGATAACAAGGTATTACCTTTCGTTGGATGTTAGACACACAGTTCACCCGTTTAGAAACAACGTATCGTCCCTAGGCATCTTCAGCTCGCCATCCGAAATGATGAAGAGTACGGTATCTCACACGGTTGAGCGAGCATGTTTGCTGATGACCGTTCCAGATTGAACAAACTTCTGGGAGATGTCATCATCAGTCAAGGTGGTGTCGTGCCGTTTATTAATCCAGAACTGCTGCCATCGAAGTCCAGCAAGGGGAAGAAGGACGGTGCCTCGCAGGAAGTCTAGAAATAGATACATCCCTTCGTTTTTGCATGTACCTCTGCTTTGTATCATCGTACGTTGTCTTTATAATTTACAGTATGCTTCATGTAACCATCTACTCCACGGAAAATTTGGGATCGAGTGTCTGCGTCTCGAGTTGTCATTCCTCGAACTGTTAATGCTTGAACGCAAGATAAAGATTTAAATAAATTGTAATCTCGACAATCATAAATCAATGTATAGAGCATTCATGAAACATGCGCATAAGTAATCAAATCTGAAGCAAGTCGCATACCCTCGACGGAGCATCCCAGTCAACTAGCCTAATCTTTAGTCACTACTTATCCACCACCTCGTCTTCAGCGTCGCTCGCCATAGTTCTTCGAGACAACCCACCTGGAGTACGCCCGATACCTCTCTTCGGATCCGCCCCTCCGCTTGCCGCAAGACGGGATGTTCCTCCAGACAGCCTCTTGTAACTCGCAGACGGCGGAGGTGACGCCGCAGACGAGCGGTTGAGATTAGCAATCATACTACTCACATTGCCACCCGGTTGACTCCTCGGACCCCTCGATAAACGGGGTCCACGAATCACTCCCTGTCCTGACGTATGCCTCGTCAATCCCGACCTGGCACTCGTCAAAGGCTGATCTTCAACAGCGGATTCACCGCTGGCAGTAATCGACGGCGAAGGACTACGTGCTGGACCTGGAGAGGCACTTCCAGAACGGAAAGCTGAATTACGCCTGAGTGATTTGATGGGATTCTGGGGTGTGGCAGGGGTAATCACAGCTGCGGGAGGAGACGCGGGTTTTTCTTCCGCAATTGGAGGCGATGCAGGCGGTGAGACAAACGTGGGCCGCGCAGGCGGTGCGTCATCGATTTCGGGAGGTGGTTCTCTGAAGGCAGGACGAGGCGGCATGTCATCCGTCTCGGGAGGGGGTTCCTTGAAGACAGGACAAGGAGGAACAGCGTCATCCTCTTCCGTTGTGGGTTCAGGGACGTCATGTTCCGGTGCAGGAGCTTCGATTGATTCCGGTTCAGTTGCAATGATTACGGGTTCTTCAATTTTCGTCGTAGGTGGTGAGGCTGATGCAACTGCGTCACTCTGAGGTTGCGAGGAAGCAATCTTTTGAGCGGCTTGCTGAGCGGCAAGAAGCTCTCTGGTTGGGGCGCCTACCGAAATCTTGCCACGGCTCATCCGCATATCGACCGGCGCAGTACGTTTTCTAACTGGTACACGACGTTCTGATTCACGCTTTTTTCTGGCAATCGTAGGGGGTAAAAGATTGTCGTAATTCTTCAGTAGGTCGAGCAACAACACTTGGGGTATTTTAGCATCAAAAGGGAACGAGGGAACGAGTCACTTACGCGTAGGGTGTCGATCTTGGATGGATAGCTCGGTCTCAACCTTGGGCCGAATGATCGCTAAGCAGAATAACAGCTCAGCCACAGGTAAATCTAGTTTCACGAGAAGTGCTTACTGCGACCAATTGACAACGCAAGTTTTGTCATGTAGATATCAACTGGTTCTTCAGCAACGGTGGATGCAATCAAGCTGCGAAGATGCGTCACGAGAGCATCAAGGACATAAAGATGGACTTTAGGAAGCCGTTGAAGGGCTGTTTGCAGATCCTGCAAGTGCTGTTCCTCAGACAGCCCCCCGTCCGCCTTGGCCGCTGAGCCCACTGTCGGGTATAATTTCCTTATGTCGTCCCAGCCTTCCCACAATGCTAGGGGAGGATCAAGTTCCAAAACCCACAATTTAACACAGCCAGCAAGAACAGGCGCATTATACTTGGCAAGCATCTCGGAGGAAAATGGCTGTCCAGGTGGAACTGCATTGAGAGCTTCTCTGAGGTGGTGAAGAGCCGGAAGAGGCACGTCATAAATCCAGGCTTTGCGTTTTTCTGGAAATGATAGATCAGACTACGATTATATCCAGTTGTCTTGATAGCTCACCGGCATCGTTAGGTAGTCTTGTGTAACATTCCGTGAGGCCATCCAGCAGTGCAGTGAGAACAGGAGGGATGGTTTCCTTCTTTTCCTCGCCAGAAGTGAGAGCGCCCCAGCCACCTTCTGCCCACTTGCGGAGATCAATGCCAAAAACGACATCAGACTCGTCGTGGGCAACGGACTCGTATAGCTGAGGTACGGGACGGAAGGGACCTGTGCGATAACGCTCCATTAGAGCAGTCAAATCCGAGTCTGGCTGGTATGATGCAATGAGTGTTGCTGATTTCTCTAGAGTCGGCTCGAACGCCTTCGGTAAATTAGCCAGGGTTCCTTGATATTGAAGCAGGACTGCAGGGCAGGGCACATGGGTTTAACACGAATATCAGCAAGGCGAATGAAGGAGTCACAAACCAGTCTTGACTGCTGCAAGGCGTTCCAATTCCCATTTCTGGAGTTTCTTTAGCATATCCTCGATTCTCTCCTCCAACGCGAGTCGTTGTCTATCAAGCTTCCTCACAGAAACACGATACAGTTTATCAGCTTCATCAGCCTCGTTACGAAGCTTAACGAGTACTGGCTCGTTCTGAGAGTTAGCGTTGAGGGCTTTCGTTACGACATTGACCAGATCGCCGGAACGCTTCAACAGATTATCGGTAATCTGGTTTCTCTTCGCCGAAGTGGCTGAGACCTCAGATACTTTGCCCTCAAGGTCAAACGCCTGTTGTGTGGTGTCATGAGGAGCGAGAAAACACCAATGTAACGACTAACTTTGGGACGGAATTGGTAATATGCATCATCGGCATGTTCAAACTGGTTTCCAAACTCGCCAACCCTGCGGAGGAGACCATCTCTTTCTGTGAGATCCCTTGCACCTTCCTCCGCCAAGTCGATAATACCACCAAAGCCAGGTACGTTCTTGTTCAGCCATTCAACAAACTCCGAGCCCGAGAAACAGTCGGAGTATTCCCCGATAAGTGGGAAACGAATGGGTCTGAGAGGCAGCTCGGCAGCAGCGCGTGTAAGCAGGCTAGATACGGCTGATGGTGATAAAGACAAGCCAGCCAAAAGGATTGGAGTAGGGGGAAGTGGTGCCGTGGATGAGGCTGGCATAGGTGAGGCAACCTCCGCTTTCGAAGGGGGCAACGGTGGTGACATGGGAGGAGGAGACGACGCAAGGACGGGTGAGGGTGGTTCAACGGCTTTGCCCTTGCCCTTGTCGACTTTCGGCGACTCTTCCTCTTCTTCCTTTTCCTCGGCAGGTTCAAGTGCTGCATCGGACGTGGCAGCAGGCGCCGCGGATGCGACGGCCTTGCGCTGAAATTCTCTGAATCGTTGCGCAATGCGCTCGGAAACGGAAGCAGAGCGCTGAGGTGTACGGACATCACGCGGCGCGAGCCTCGGCGAAGTCGTGTAGTGGTCGCTCAACTCGTTATTGGGTGCAAATTTGGCACTGTTGATGGGTCAGCATACACGGGATGGTCAAGGGTTACCCATACTCGTCCTCGGCTTCGTCTGCTCGACGTGTTTTTGCCAGGTATGCGTTCTTCAACTTGATGACCTATAGAGAGCTGGAGCTAGGCGAGTGAGGGTTGGGAGGAGAGAGGGACAGACCTCCTTCTGGGCATCCTCATAGTAGCGCAACCAATTATGCAAAGCGGTCGCTTTACTCGAAGAGAGCCGCTCCTGTTTGGCAAGGATTAAAGGACGTCTAGGCATGCATGAACATAAGCACCTTGTAACCTTGAGCCCAGACATCGAATGGCTCGACGACTAGCGTCTGAAGGTCCTTGGCGATATCTCTGTGGATCTGACCTTGGGCGACGGACTCTGCCTGAAGTCCGCGGAACGTCACGAGCAGGGAAGCTCCGTCATCTCCGTCGAAACCGGCTTTCAAAGACAGTTGTGCGAATCAGGTTCGGCGGAGAAAGTGAGGACATACTTTGAGAGCCAATCGCTGGCGGGTTGAGCAAAGCTGTCGCGAGCTGAGTCTCTGCGTTTGAACGTGCCTGAACATGGGTGAGGACGGGGTCACATGGAGTGGGGGATATGCGTACCCAGATGAACGCGACAATCTCGTCGTTCTCAGCAACCCCCTGGGGTGAGTGGATAAATGTGAGCATTAATGCGAGGGTGAGGTGGCATACCTGCTCGAGCTTGCTGTAGAGGACTTCGAGGCCGCTACGGTAGTCCTGGGACCAGAACGAGTTGGTGAACGTCAACGGGAGCGAGAGGACCGCCATGGGCGATGTGAGTCGGTGTGCGTGTTTGAGCTGCGCCCGTCACCAAGCTGGCTCTGTCAATACCGTACTCGGACATTGCCGACTGACTGTCCTCGACCACCCTTTTTTTTTGGTTCTGACCGGGTTCCTATTTACTCGTTTGCCAATGGGTCATGTTTCAAACAGACTCTACTCGACCGCCTCCAAGATCGCCATTTCCGCGGCCCATTTGAACCACTTTCCTCCAAGAGAGGCCGTCGTCAGGCAGGCAGGCAAAGTTGTATTCGATCCACAGTCCTGGGCTGCACTACAACCACCGGCCCCATCCGCCTTGACCGCGTTTTCGCATCGCATCGGCCTAGGTTCGATAGCAGACTCTCCTGACACCATTCGACGCGCCTGCACCCACAAGTCTTTCGTGAACCTCCATGCCAAGTACTACCCCTCCAGTGCAGCTCCCCCAACGAATGCAGACCTGGCAGTACTGGGCAACTCCCTCATGGGCCTCTTCGCCTCTGAATACCTCCACGCTTCATACCCCCATCTCCCAACCCGTGTTCTCAAGGCTGCAGTCAGTGCTCACGTGGGTCCCTTGACCTGTGCCAGCGTCGCTCAGGAAATGGGTGCTACCCCTCTTTTGCGTTGGCATAGACAGGTTTGCTCATCGACTGTGTCCCAGCTTGATCACACTGACCTTCTGTCACCAGCCGTCAACGCCTACGTCGCCTCCACTCTTGCATTCCGACGCGCTCGCGTCAATACCGCGTGCGTTGACGGCATTAGTGTACCAAGAGAGGTCGCTCTCCACGGCTCGCAAATTCGTCCATTCCTTCTTCCTAAACCGCCAAGTCAACTTGCGAACCATGTTAAAATTCCGAGATCCAAAACGCGCTCTTATGGAGACTGTCGCAAAATTTGGTAGGGAACGACCAAAGTCAAGGTGAAACCATGTCCTCATCCTAGGTGTACAACCACGTGCTCATTCCTCTCAGACTTTTGAAAGAAACAGGCCGATTTTCAAACTCGCCGATATTCGTTGTTGGAATATACTCCGGGACGGACAAACTCGGCGAAGGCTTTGGTAGTTCACTGAAGATGGCCGAGTACAGGGTATGTGATCAGCCCTTGTTTGAATCAACACTAACCATTGAGATTCTGCACAGGCTGCCGAGGATGCCTTGCATCGGTTATACCTCACGAGGACTCCTTCTGACCTTCTCCAACTCCCTTCGTCGACCTTCGATCCTCAGGGTAACATTTACAAGCCTGCTCCTGTGGTGGACTACACCCCAGGTGTCCTTGGTGAGGCTGAGGTCTTGTATGCCAGCTCCGGTCGCAGCGGAATAATCGCTCCCAAACGGCCGTCGATAGAGGAGTTGGCAAGTAGGAAGGCTGATTAGTATGATACTTACACGGTTAATTGCATGCTCGCTGTTGAAATGCTTTCGGGAGTGCGGGAAATACCGACTCTCAACAGATCATTATTGCCAAACGCCGCAAAGTGTGATCCAAGTCCGAGCAAGATTAACCGTGACAAAGGCTCGATGTCGTCAGTGAGGAACTTTGAGCAACAAAGTCGAAAGAGCCGAATCCCCTGGCCAGGCTGTCAGTTGTGTACTTTGGCGAGCAGAATCATCGTGCACAAGAGACACAGGTAACCTTTTGTAAGATCTATTAGTAGTCTGGTGCATCAACGTACAGCATGCCATCGTCGTTCGCCGAACCATATAGGCCTGATAATCACTATGAAAATGGTACAGTACAAGATAACCATGGTTGGATCACCATCGACTATGGAGCAGAAAGTGTGTGATTCCGAGGTGACCGTGAGGTCCTGTGTCATCTTCGTCTCCCATTTCGTCGTCTTCGTCTCCCGCTTCGTCGTCTACGCTCTCGGAGTCTGGGATCGTTCTTGTGACCCCATCCCAATTAACGTCAGTTACCGACTCCCTCAAACCCCCCACGTCGTGATCACGAACATACGTACATTCTGTGAAGACGAGCCGCCGAAGACCATGACCTTCCGCTTGGCGAATGGAGAGAGCGTCATAGAGACATGGTGCACTGCAGGAGCAATCGTTGGGATTGCCTTGCGACCGACCGTAGCATGTTTTGGAAAAATCCACACGGTAGAGCTCCAACTTCTCCAAGGCGGGTGCAAATACTTGACCTGAACCTAATTCCAGGTTTCCACCCTTGTTCTTCGGGCGATGATGGGGGGCAAGGGAGAGCACTCGAACCAAACCCTGTAAGTTGACTTCGGATAGTCCGATGCGCCGCAGCTCCTGAAGGTGCCCAAAAGTCTTTATCCAAAAGGCTGATGAGAGGGTGGTCCCCATATCAAAGCTCAAATGGGCACTTTGAAGGTTGGTCAGGGGCATGCTGCCATAAATGCCTGCTACGAGGTCCTCGCGATCCTTTGACAATGACGTCCGTAGGACAATGTCAACCTTGAGTGGAATATTGCAATCCCAATCCTCGCATAGCTGACCCAGGTCATAAGACGTTGTGGACGCCGAGAACGCACGACGACCAGAATCACGTTCGGCCGTGCTGAAAATGAAACCTACTGTCGCCGATGTCGTTTCGATGAAAGAAGTACGGATGATGGGAACATGGGTGAATCCCTGGTACTTGGATGCGATGAATCGTTTTGCAAGAAGAGGGCAGATTGGGGTGTGATCCTCAGCACCTGCTTCGAAACAACATCGTAATCTGACTTCTGTCTGCATCGGAAGGTCAAAACAAGACAGAAGCAGGACAACCGTCGAGAATGGTGCAACGATGGAAAGACGGGAGAGCTGAGGGAAACTGAGCTTCTCCGAGTCCTCGAAAGACTGGCCAGTGGAATTGCCGCGAGCACTAGGGAGAGCGTTCTCAAGATGCAGATATGCGAGGTCATGCATGTGGCTGAGTGCGACCTTGAGCTCTGCAAGTGTCGGCTGAAAGGAAGTACCAAGATCGCGCAACCTGAGGAATGTTAGACCACGAAGTGTTGGAGATGTCAGTGGGAACGCGTAGTTCATCAGCTCTAGTTTGCGGAGGGCTGGAGTATCCCCGTCAAAGAGGGCTCCTGAGATCGGAGTGGGTTCACTGAGGTAGTTGGACCTTTCCACGGAGATCCGTAAACTTCGCAGGAGGGGAGCAGGTGAAGAAAACAACGACAGAATACGCTCGGCTTCCTGGCGTGTGAGCCGTAGGCAGAGATCCTGAATACGGTCTGCTTGAGGTGCCACCTTTCTCAAAAGATTCAACTCCTTCGACTGTTTTGGGTAGTCGGAATCCATGCGAACTTTCAACGGTGCCGTCTTTGATCTGGCAAGCAACTCGTCTGTCCACTGTAGCGAAGACACAAACAGGAATGACCAGAGAGTCGAACAGTTCAATGCAACATCCCGCCAATGGTGACAAACATGGGAAACGTTGACCCAGTCAGGTACGCGGTATCCTGAGTATCGGTAGTATCGGTTTTGTTGATGACTGCGGGCGCAACGGATGAATATGGACCCAAGAATCTCCGGTGGAAGGCGAGAAATGGGCGACAGGGTATTCCGCTGGGTGCGGAGGTTGGATAACACCAAGGTCAACGCGGCAATCTTGTCGTCAAGGCGCGCCTGGACATCGGTGATCATGCACATGTTTGATGCTTGTATCGGTGAAACTAGACTGTCTCCCGTGACCGATGGGGTCCGTGGGGATACCGAAACCATCACTGGGGGCAACCCTGGAATCGGATGGAAACGCTCGGAACTGAGTTTACCGCTCAGTACGAGCTGCCGGAACTCTATGTACACACCAAGACTTACAATGTTTCAGATGCCCTTGATACAATCGGTAGAATGAGTCCAGGATAGAAATTGGACGCAGCTTCAAGTTTGAAAGTCAACTGGACTGACCCTAGTCTAACAAATTAGTACATACTCCGATCGGCCGAAAAAACAAAACTCAACTTCCATCAGACATGATGGTGAGAGCGCGGAATATTGTTCAACCTCTTATCTGCTGGATTTTACCCGACCTTCGGATAAACAATATCGCTTGTCGTTACCATCGTCCTTCATGTCTGTACCACAGGGCAAGATTCCAGGAGAACTTCCAGGGCTCAAACCGAGCCGAGCAACGTCCAACGTCTCCTCGAGAGCCGTGAAGACAGCCCTTCTCGCACTAGCAGCCCTCGCGATCACGTTTTTCGCGAGAATAACTCACAAGCAGCTCTGGCACTGCATCCGGGGCGCATCTCTCGACACAGCCGACGGCGATTTATGTCCTCAAGCGCCTGAGCTGATCCCAGTGAAGAACAACGCATTATGGGAGACACTAACCGAAATCTACGGGACTGAGGCGTTCCGATCGAAGGCAGTTGACTGGCTCTCCGGAGCAATTCAGGTTCCGTGAGTCTGGCGGTAGATTGTAGTACACACAGCTCACACGTGAATAATTCAAAGCACTGAATCCTACGATCAAATGGATCCCGTAGGGGTGGACCCGCGCTGGGAGAAATTTGCTGTGTTCCATGATTATCTCGCACAGTCGTTCCCCCTGGTGTATGTCATAATCTACCAGGCCATCACGATTGCAAAATTGACGTTTGTTATAGGCATTCGACCCTCGAATTGACGAAAGTGAACACCTATGGACTGATCTTCGTGTGGAAGGGTTCAGATGCTACTCTGAAACCCCTACTCTTAGCAGGCCACCAAGGTCTGGACAAGTGATACCATCACCGCTCTTGGTTTCACCATTTTCTCCAGATGTCGTGCCCGTGGAACCCACGACGTATGATGCTTGGACTTACCCTCCTTTCTCCGGTCATTTTGATGGTTTGTTATCAAGAATTCCTCTACGTCATTGTTCAGATAGATGTCATTCACAGGCAAATTGATCTGGGGACGAGGCAGCGCAGATGACAAGAGTGGATTGATTGGCATACTGTAAGATTCCTTTGTGGCCGCCCCACTCAAGATTGTCGAGTACAATAGGTCGGCGATGGAGACCATGTTAGCAAATGGCTATCAACCAGCCCGAACGGTGGTACTTGCCTCGGGATTCGACGAAGAGAGCAGTGGAACATATGTAAGGTGAACCCAATGATCTGACTTAATGTTGATGTCCCACAGGGTGCACAAACCTTGGCGTCAGAGCTGCTGGAAATGTTTGGCGAAAACGGATTCGCTATGTTGGTGGACGAAGGCGGTAAGATGGACGAGCCTGGTAGGAGATGTAAGACTGCTGATGTAGCGTTGCAGCTGGCTTCGGAGAGCAATATGGACAAGTCATTGCTACTCCTGGTATCGCAGAGAAGGGTTCAGTTAATGTCATGGTCGAAGTTACCACACCTGGGGGACACTCTAGTATACCTCCCCCTCACACGGTTAGCACCAGACACTCAACCTTCTATTGTGCTGACACCGGCTGTAGAGCATCGGTTTACTGGCGGAGTTCCTCGTTGCGATTGAAAAGAATCCTTTCGATGTTCATCTGGTCAGCGCTTGACGACGTATTGTCTGATTGTATCGATGAACATTTCTCAGGCACGTGGTTCACCGATGTACAAGAATTTCCAGTGCCTGGCACGACACGCACCAGAGCTACCAGGCTCACTGAGGAGAAATATTATCGGGGCTGAGCACTCTGACCAGGCTTTACGGTCCGCGGAGGAAGAACTATTTAGAAATGCTGCAGTCAAGAACCTCGTGGGTACAACTCAAGCGATTGATCTCGTTCACGGGGGTGTGAAAGTCAATGCGCTCCCGGAACGCGCCTATGCGGTCATTAACCACCGTATCTCGGTTGAAAGGCAAGAGACTCACGAGACAATTGTCGACGCGTATTAATCTTCGGTGATCACATAGTTCTGTGGCCGCTACGCGAGAGCGCGATGCCCAGTTGCTCAAGTCAGTTGCGCACGAGTACAATTTGTCGTACACTGCGTTCGACGTCGATATGGATAGAGATATGGCCACAACAGCTCGTGGCACGGTGACGCTATCTACAGCGTTCGAAAGCGGGCTCGAACCCGCACCGATCACGCCGACCGATGGGGACGCAGTGCCTTACCAACTGTTGTCAGGGAGTATTAAAGCTGCCTACAACTCTCACCGAGCAATTTCCGGGGACGACCATATCGTCATAAGCCCTGGAATGATGTCTGGCAATACTGGTGGGTAATCAACTAGGAGGGATGCTCGGGCTGACAGACGAGATGCAGACACGAGATTCTACTGGAAGTTGACGCCACATATTTTCCGTTACGGACACTTTGATGGGGCAGCTGGGGGGAGAATACTTCCTGGTGTGCACACGGTCGATGAGGGTGAGCACGCTGGATGTCGTAGGAACGCCACTGACGTGGCCGCCAGCTCTATCGGCTTCAAATTTCGTTGAAATTATCCGGTTCTTCACGGCCTTGATTCTGAATGTGGACGAGTCTGTGCTCCTCTGACAATGCTGACATAATACAGAGATGCGTTATCCGCGCTGTTGCCGGCGACTGCGCAGCGGGTGACTCATTGTGTATTCGGAGATAAAAGTTGGGAGTGATTTGGAGACAATGTGGATTTTGTACATAAGTAGTGGTGTGACCCTGTGGCACCTTGGTAGCACCATTCTATTTCTATCGCGTGTCTGTTTTTAGAACTGAGCGACCAGCCAAGCGATCTTGGCTTTCCTAAAGAGGAAGGTAGACTATCATTTATTTCTCTAATGCCCTTGTGGATGTTTTTCATTCTGGTCGCTCTTTTTTCACACCGTTCGTTGTCATGCACCTCCACGCCCTCGTCGCTCTTTTCGCCCTCTTCGCCGCCGTCGACGCCGTCGACGCCAATGACCGCCATGCTCGTCTCGCAAAGAGGCAGTCCCCATCCGCATCCACCACCTCTACCACCTCCAGCGCCTCCACCGCGTCCGTGACGTCTTCTGGTTCCTCCGCCTCGTCCTCAGCGACGGCCTCCAATTCCACTGGCTCTGCTACTCCTGTCCCCACGACGCCAGTCGGAACGACGATCCCCCCACTGAGCCAGATCACCTCCGGCATGGCTACTCCATCCACCCTCCCGGTCACCGCAACCTATCCTGCTGGAGCTACTCCTCCCATCTCTGGTGCCCCACCATTGCCGACCCCCTGTAAGTTTCCTTCTTTCACCTCTACTCCCAATCTCACCCTTTGTAGTCGTCTTCGTTGGCAGTCAGTGGCCTCCTCAGGATCAGATCGCTCCTACCAGTACGTTCACATCCACCTCCCACCCTCCGTCCCGTAGATTTATTTTCCCCGTTTTCCTAGACACTTCCGACGTTGCCGCGTGGATGACGGAACTCGATGGGTTCGACATTCCGGATCTTAGTCCTACCACAGATGGAACGTGTACTAATAACCCCACGGCCGCCGCGGAGGCTGCTAGCCGTGGCTGGTGGACGTGTGGTGGTTATACCCGCGTTACCGATATCACTGCATGTCCAACCAAGATGACTTGGGGTGTCAGCTTTGACGATGGTCCCGCTTTTTACAGTGAGTTCTCCCTCATTCAACCAAGTTCAACGGTGTACTCACTCACTTACCCCTTCTCTTTAATTTAATTTAATTTTCTTCATTCAGCCCAGTGAGTAAATACACGCATAATGCAATATCTTCTCTAATCATATTCCAGGGAACTACTCGATTATCTCACCTCCAAGAATATGCCCACTACATTCTTTGTTATTGGCTCGCGCATTGTTGAACGTCCTACGGTGCTCGTCGAAGAGTACATGGGCGGCCATGAGATTGCTGTCCATACCTGGTCTCACAGGGTCAGTATGTTTTCCTTGTCAACCCATCTGCGTCACTGACTTGAGGTCAGCCCCTTACTAGTCTTACTACTGAGCAAGTCGTTGCTGAACTAGGGTACACTCGCAAAGTCATCAAGCAGGTCCTTGGTGTTACTCCTACTTTGATGCGTCCCCCTTATGGTGATATCGACGATCGCGTTCGCGCCATTTCCCTGGCCATGGGGATGGTTCCAGTTATTTGGACTCGTACCCCTTCCGGTGCTACATTTGATACCAATGGTAAAGCAAACTGAAATCTAAAACTTGGCTCCTGCTCACTGCCGTACATAGACTGGAAGGTTCCCGGTGGCACTGTAAATGGCTCACAATCATTTGCCACTTTCCAGGCCATCCTCAACAACGCGACGACTCTGAACACCGGTTTTATCGTTCTGGAACATGACTTGTATGCGCAAACTGTCGACCTTGCCATTGGTTATACCCTTCCCGCCGCTGAGAGTTTCAACCCCCCATTGACCGTAAGCCTTGTTCATTTTCGACCGCTGCTTACTCAAATGTGGTGTTACAGTTCAATTCTATTGGCCAGTGCAATGGCATCCCACCCACGAACCTTTACCGTGAGAGTAACCAAAATACATCATTCCCTTATCCGAACACCACCGTTGGCGGTAATGCTAGTAGCAGCAGTGCTAGTGGTACCTCAGGAACCAGCGGTACCACGCTGAACGCCGCTATTTCTCTGTCAGCTGGTATCACATCGTTATTGGCATTGGCGGTATCGCTGTTGTGATGAGAAACGATTTATCTTCGGCTAGTTTTTACCTACCCAACTAATTTTTAGACCTTCACGGGACGGTAGATAACCCCAGCCACGGACCTTCTGATTTTCCAGCACGGGGAATTCCTTATTTCACCACTGCTTTAGTTTTACTCTGTATTCAGTCTCACTTGGAACGCGGATATTCTGTCAGGATGAGTACAACTCTTGCCGGCGATAGCCGTGTTGTTGAAAGTCTGATGCGCGACCCCCGCTTGAAATCCTTCCTACTCCGTCTTGGTCGATTCGGGCATTAATACTTGACATGTCCTCGCTCGTCACCACTGTCCGCACAAGTATGGCTGCTGACTTGCGTGCCCCCATCGACTCACGACATGGTATCTAGGATTTCTTCAAGCAATCAGATCTGTCAACCCACAAGGTCGATGGAAGATCCTTGTCGTAGACGACTACTCGCAGAAGTTACTGGGCTCGGTACTCAAACAGTTCGATATTCTGGAGGAGAATGTCACCCGTATGCAGTCTCTTAATATCGACGGATGTCCGGACCTTCTGATGCCCTGCACTCAGTCATTGAATCGATTTCCAACTACCGAGAACCCCAGCAATTCGAGGCCGTGTATATTCTCATGCCTACAACGCAGAATGTCGAGAGGATCATCAAGGACTTCTCCAATGACCAACAGCAGTACCTCGCTGCCCACTTGTTCTTCATCGAGGGTGCGTCTGTTCGGAGCTTGGAACACTATAAGATGATCGGACTCGTCTTAGGTCTCCCCGAACCTTTGTTTCAGCGTCTGACTTCATCTCCCGCGGAACCATTCCTTCGCGGCCTGCAGGAACTCTTTTTGAACTTTTGGGGTGAGCAACGAACGCTTCGGGCTCAGACTTTCCAGGGTTTCATATTAATCAGGTACCTCTGATTGTTTATAGCGGTGGAAGCACAAACGTTCTCTCTAAACTCCCCCAGTCTTTTCTTTAATATTTACAGCCCGCCACGAAATGAGGCTGCGTTCAGAACGGCCCGATCACGTCTAGAAGAAGAGCTCTTGTTTGTGAGCAAGACGGTGCGCATCGAGTACCCCTAGCTCCCTTTGCCCGTCTAAGCTTGAACACGTATAGATAACAAATCTATGCATCACCCTCAACGAATTTCCTTATATTCGATACTACTTTCCTTCCCATCATCTTCCGTTGGGCCCGCTCAAGCCCAGTGCGCAGACTCGTGCACCTCCCCCGCCTGAAGGAAGCAATCGATGGCGGACCAACCTTGCCCGAGGTGACACCGCGCGTGCATATGAGGCTGCGGACACAGAGTTTGTAACCAAATTGTTGGCGTTCATGGTACAGCGGAATTTGGACGAGCACAAGCGCGCAAACCCTGACTTTCCTGTGAGTGTCCATCGCGGTGCTCCAGCTGATGTTGGATCTCACTCGCGCACGAATCAGAGACCTTCGGACCCGCCCCGACCGAGGGGTACCCTTATCATCACCGATCGCTCGATGGATGTTGTCGCACCGTTGATCCACGAGTTCACATACCAGGCTATGTGTAACGACCTGTTACCAATAGAGGACGGAACGAAATATACGTACGTTCTTGTCGGTAGTCTGTGGGTTGCTGACCTATCCCGTGTTTCCAGTTATAAGTTTCAGTCTTCTCTTGGTGCGTATGAAGATAAAACCGCCAACCTCTCCGAGACAGATACAGTATGGACGACCGTGAGACACATGCACATGCGAGAAGCTATCGATAAGCTCATGGCAGACTTTAATAAATTCATGGAAGAAAATGCTGGGTTCAAAGGGTAAGTTCGGCTCCACGTGCATATGTTTGCTGCTGTCAACGCTGTTGCAGAGAGGGAGCCGCCAGTCTGAACGACATGAAGGATATGCTAGCAAGCCTACCTCAATACCAAGAGCAGCGAGAAAAGGTAAGTGCTCGTGTCACTGATACGTCACGCAAATCAATGGTGTTATGATAGTTCTCATTGCATCTTAATATGGCCCAAGAATGCATGGGTATCTTTGAGAAGGACAAACTTTCACAGGTCGCCAATGTCGAACAGGTGCGCCACTTTCATACGTTACTCCAGTTTGATCTCAGTGATTCTCGTACAGTGCTGCGCGACCGGAATGACTGCTGAAGGGAAATCTCCAAAAACATTAGTTGAGGAGATGGTACCGATGCTGGATAGTCGGGAAATCATGTAACGTTCTGAATTCTTTCCTGACTTGTTCTGCGTCGACGTTCTTTGATGTTTCTAGAAACCCCAACAAAGTCCGCATGGTTGCTCTCTATATCATGCACCGCGATGGCGTTCCCGACGAAGACCGTCGACGGCTATATCAACATGCTCGGCTCGGCATGGCGGAACAAGACGCCGTCAATTCGTTGTCACATCTCGGCGTACGGATAACCAGAGTAAGCGTCACTGCCGTGGACACCGCGTCGCTAGTTCTTACTAACGGAGCCCCATATCTCAGGGCCCTGCAGATAGGGACACGAAGAAAAAGCTCAAACAGAAACCGTCTCGGGAAGAAGAGTATGAGTTGTCCCGATATAAGCCGCTCTTGCGCACGGTCATCGAAGTACATACTAGTCTGTTATCGCTGCTCTGGTCCTATTCACCAACATTTCCTAGGATCATGTGAACAACAAGCTCGACACATCTCTCTTTCCCTACGTCAAAGATGCACCATCTGCCACAACTCCCACCGCGAACAAGGGTTCAGAAACCCCAACGCACACATCCTCCCTTCGGAGTGCAAAGCCAAGTTGGCACAAAGCAGCACGATCGAACGCGCCAGTCGATAATCGCCAGCGGGTAATCGTATTCATGGCTGGTGGGATGACTTACTCAGAGATCCGAGAATGCTACACGCTGAGCGGGCCAATTAACAAGGATATCTATATTGGTGCGCGCAACACATGCTAGTATTTTCCTATAGTGCTGAGCAAAGGGGAAAATAACCAGGATCAACGCATACAATCACCCCTCGACAATTTATCGATGATCTCAAAGTCCTGGAACTCGGTGGTGTTGGGTCCCGTGTAGTACCCAATGGAGTCTCTACGAACCTTGCCCACCAATCCTACCAGGAATACTACGACCAGAAATACTTTACCCCTGACCCGGTTCCCCCACAGCGCCCAACGCTCGCTGTACCAAAGGACTCTGGTTCGTCTGCTCGGAGCGGAAAGCTCTCTAAACCCAGCCCGAGCTCGTCATATGCTGCCAGCTCGACCTCAGTCAACAGTACAGGGGCGGCCTTAGCGGACAATGAGAAGAAGAAAAAGAAGAAGGGATTTTTCCACTTTTGACGGGTTCTCCTTATGTTATCTTTCTCTCGTTGTTTACTTGGAATGTGTGGTGCACGGACGTTTTCTGGCTTAATGCGACTTCCGTTGACTATTCGGTCAGCTACTTAGATGACTGGGATGCAGTCGTATTTGCATGATACCCTAGGCTGACGCTAATTGGACTTGCACTTCATTTCATGGAATATATCATCGTGATCATCAAGTACTCGATCGAGTTGTCTGTTGGCCACATTTCTAGATCGGTACACATCCGTTGTAGAACGTTGTAGTAGTCTAGAATTTTTTAACGTCTTCCAGGACCTTGAATTTGCCTCCCAATCTCGCATGTGCATGTAGTTTGTCTCTGGTGTATGATCTTCTTGATCATCAAATCATTCCGACATCGACCCGACATTACTCGAAATGAGACAGCGAATACTGCTCGAACGTTACTATTTTTCTGTATGCTACAACGTTCTGCAACGTTCTGTAGGTGTAATATTTGTATGACAGTCGGCGCGACTAAAAAGTCAGGCGTCTTCAAGCCCAGCTAGCTTTTTAAAAAGCAAGAAGAAAATTTGGGCCTGGCCGGGAATTGAACCCGGGACCTCCTCGATTCAGGAAACCCTAACAAGGAATCATACTACTAGACCACCAGGCCGATGTTGGGTAGCCGGGCTGGACCCATATGATTACCCGAGTCCTATTTACACTGACGCGTCCTCTTGACGCGTCACTGTCCCTTCCGTTACCACCATGGATCCACAAGCTTCGACATCGTCTGGCGCGATAGATCAGCGAAGAAAAGATGCTCTCAAGAGCTATCGTGAGGTATGCGCTATCTCATGGGTCGTGCTGTACACGCCTGAAGTTCCCCCCAGAAAATGCGGACGCATGACAATATCAGCCAAAGCTTGAAGAACCGTCAGCCAATCTTACACGTATCACGGTCTGCACTTGGACTGACCTACGATTGAATATAGTGCGGTTTTCGTTGAAGGCGTTAGAGAAGGATTTCGCGCAGACCGAGAATGACATTAAAGCTGTCCAGTCGGTTGGTCAAATCATCGGTGAAGTCATGAAGCAGCTCGATGACGAGAGATGTAAGACTATCCTAAAGTTGATGTCTCCCTCTCACTTATTTCTACCTCTGCTCCAGTCATCGTCAAGGCATCATCTGGACCTCGCTACGTCGTTTCATACCGCCCAGCATTGTCAGCAACAAAGCTTAAATCAGGGACCCGTGTATCTCTGGACATGACGACTCTCACCATCATGCGTATTCTTCCACGAGAGGTTGACCCTTTGGTTTACAAAATGAGTTTGGAAGATCCAGGAGGAGCATCGTTTGCGGGTATCGGTGGTCTTGGTGAACAAGTCCGCGAGTTACGCGAGGTGAGTCCTCACTGCACATCCATCCTCAAGAATTCGTTACCGATGTGCAACGTCAGATGATTGAGCTCCCCCTCCTTAATCCTGAGCTTTTCATCCGTGTAGGTATCAAGCCGCCAAAGGGAGTTCTTCTCTATGGCCCTCCTGGGACGGGCAAAACCCTTTTAGCCCGGGCGGTGGCAGCTACCCTCCAAACTAATTTCCTTAAAGTTGTCTCGTCTGCCATCGTTGACAAGTACATTGGTGAATCAGCTCGAGTTGTCCGTGAGATGTTTGGATATGCTAGGGATCACGAGCCTTGTGTTATTTTCATGGACGAGATAGATGCCATTGGAGGCAGGAGGTTCTCGGAAGGGACTAGCGCGGACAGAGAAATCCAGAGAACTCTGATGGAGGTGAGTGGACTTTCGTGCTTCACGCATCGGGGGTCGTGGTGTTGATGCTAATCGATATTATCAAGCTACTCAACCAAATGGATGGATTTGATTCGCTTGGGCGGACAAAGCTCATCATGGCGACGAATCGACCAGATACCCTGGATCCTGCCCTGTTGCGACCTGGTCGTCTGGACCGAAAGATTGAAATTCCACTTCCCAACGAGCAGGCGCGGTCAGAGATTCTGAAAATCCATGCTCAACCAGTGAACAAGAGTGGAGAAATCGACTACGAGGCTATAGTGAAGGTCCGTGCTTCTGTTGTTTCTGTATCGAGATGGTGTATACAGACGCTGGGTTTTTACAGCTCACGGATGGCTTCAACGGCGCTGATTTGCGAAATGTCGTGACAGAAGCAGGGATGTTTGCTATTCGTGATGATCGGTACGTTCTCCCACATCGGGCGCTTCATTAACTGACCACGACTCCACCAGCGAGTACGTTGTCCAAGAGGATCTCACCAAAGCCGCACGCAAGGTCAGCGATGCTAAGAAACACGAGAGTATGTCAATTTTAACCACTCTCGTTTCCGACGCTCTGAAATATTTATCTCTCTTACTTAGCCAAATTGGAGTATTCTGCATAGACTTGTCCATCCACGCATGTATCTTACCGTACTATACATCCATCGACTTGAGGTTTGATTACCTAAGCGAATACTGGTCTGTATCTCAGAACATTGAGGCAAGGACGTTCACAACAAGTGTTTTCTCAGTGATCTGTTCTCTTCGCGAGGACTGTCTGGGAATTCTACTTTCCAAATAACAGTCTCGTGTTTACGGTAAGTTATTGTACGCCTAAAACCATATTCTGCGAGCACAGAAAAGGTCCTGGCCCTCGTTGACATCGGTCACTCTTTGACCACTTTCTCCATCACCATCATTATCATCGGTCATGGGTCGAAGAAAACGCCAATTTCTCGACGATGGTGACTCCGACTCGGATGCTTCTGAGGGTTCAGGAGCCGATTTCCAACTAAACGACAATGACCCGGACGCGAGGGATGAGCGCGCGCTTTTCGAGGACCCCTACCGGCACAAGCGACGGCGAAGGAATGAAAAAGAAGATGCCGTCTACGGCGTGTTTGGGGACGACAGTGATGACGAAGGATACGATCGGAAGGGTGGTGCAAAGCAAAATAAAACCGACTGGACAAAGGCCCCTGCGTTTGTATCAGGAGACAAGCTCGACTTGAAGAGGGAAACGGAAGACGTGGAGGCGGAAGATGAGGCGGAAGATGAAGCAGCCGATGGCACGGATGACGAGGCGGCAGACGAGACAGCCAACGGGACGGATGTCGAGGAAGGAACTTCCGGCAGTTCAGTGGACGAGGTTCAGGATGAAGAAGTGAAGGAACCAGAGCCACCACTCGTTGCGCCTGCACCGAGGAGACCCGGCCTCGGCGCTTCCGTCCTGTCTGGTCTGCCCACTTCGTTTGGTGCTGCTTCTCGGACACAGCGTGCTTTCTTTCGCAGCGAGTCTTCATCTGGCCCCAGCTCTCAACGCAGTACTCCCCTTCCCGCTCATGAACAAGCACACTTCCATAAGATAGGAGGCACGCTAGGTGCGCAAATGCTCGCCAAGATGGGTTGGAAAGCGGGCACTGGTCTTGGTGCAAGCGGAGAGGGTATCGTCATCCCTGTCGAGAGCAAGTTGCGGCCGAAGAACGTGGGTATTGCCTACAAGGGCTTTAAGGAGAAGACGGAGCAATCCAAACTGGAAGCCAGGAGGAGGGGCGATGTTGTTAGCGACGACGAAGAGCTACCGCCAGCTGTAAAGAAGGCAAAGGAGGCAAAGGAGAAGCGGTCAGATGCGTGGAAGCAACCAAGGAGGGTTAAGACTAGAGTTGAGCACAAGACATACGAACAGATCGTGGCAGAAGCTGGACAAGAACCGTCAGCTCCAAGTGTCGGACCAATTATTGATGCTACCGGACGGGAGGTCAGTCCCAGAATGTCCTGACTCCCTCTTTTACTGACGTCCATACTCTTAGCCGCGCGAGCTGGCTTCACTGGCCGAAATTTCCATGGCATCATGGACGCCCTCGACAGACCCAACTCGAATACCAGAAGTTCGACATAATCTACGACTCATCGCAACCGCCTGCAAGACAGATCTTGATGGTCTTGCGCGTGAAGCCAAGGCCCTTGAAGACCGTAAACGCTTTATTTCTGAAGAGGACGCTCGACTACGGAAGAAAGTCACCGCCGAGGCCGAGTGTATGCATTTCTGCAGGTCTCCCTTTCCATGAAGAAGTCTGACGATGTTATTTTTGCAGTAATTTCACGGCTTCAACAAGTGTCTCTCGTAGTGGACGAGATCAACACTAAATCTAGGGAACTCGCTTTGATATATGAAGCTACCCTGGATGACTTTTCACCACTCTTCACCAAGCTCCTCCAGTTCCCCACGGAATTTGACAAGTATCGATTAGATGAGATCGTTGTCGCTGCCATTGCTCCAACTGTTCGACGGATGGTAGCACAGTGGAATCCCCTTCTCGATCCATCCACACTCGTTTCCACGTTCCGCACTTGGAAGCAGGCTCTTAAAGTTAATCTCGTCGAGCAGTCCTCGCAAACCCAAGTTAGCTTGTACGGAGCTGGGGCGACTGCCTCGTCCCCCGTCGTTGAACGACCTATGACACCTTTTGAATCACTTCTCTGGAATGTCTGGCTTCCCAAGGTGCGGACGTCCATCAACAACGAATGGGATCCCTGTGATTCTTCACCCGCGATCAAGCTTTACGAAACTTGGGCTTCCTTCCTCCCTCCCTTTGTACGCGACAATATGCTCGATCAACTCATCCTCCCAAAACTCGCTAAAGCTGTCTCAGAATGGAACCCCAGACGTAGCACCGTTCCTCTTCAGTCACTCGTCTTCCCTTGGCTCCCTCATCTTGGTCTACGTGTTGAGAGTGTCCTTGATGACGCACGTAGAAAGGTGAAATCTATGCTGCGCGCCTGGGGAACAACCGACGGCCTTCCCGAAGACCTTGTTGTATGGCGGGATGTCTTCGAGGGTGTCGAGTGGGATAATCTCTTACTGAAATACGTCGTTCCCAAGCTAGCATCCCACCTCCGCGAGGAGTTCCGCGTAAACCCGCGCGCACAAGAGATGCGGCCACTCACTCAGGTCGTACTTCCTTGGTCTTCTCTCCTCCGAGGCTCAGTCATGAGTCAACTCTTGGAGGCCGAGTTCTTCCCAAAATGGCTTGATGTGCTATACATCTGGCTTATCCAACCACGCGTGAGTTTCGAAGAGGTCGCTCAGTGGTATGCGTTCTGGAAGGGTGTGTTTGCGGAAGACGTCTTGGCGTTGAAGGGTGTCCAGAAGGGATTTACGAGGGGGTTACAATTGATGAATGAGGCGATCGAACTGGGAGTTGATGCACCCACGAAACTGAGACGTCCTGATGCAAAGGCGGAGCTTGCCACCGCTGCCGGGACCATCAAGGGAGCCACCAAAAGCGCTGCCATACCTTCTCGCACGCACGAGATCACCTTCCGTTCCATCGTCGAAGAATTTGCCGCGGAGCATAATCTACTGTTCATGCCGACAGGGCGTGCACATGAGACATCGCGGATGCCGCTGTTCAGGGTGTCAGGACCAAGCGGTAAAGGGGGAGTGTTGGTTTACGTTCAGGACGATGCAGTATGGGCCCCGGAAGGGGATGAGTATCGAGCAATCGCTTTGGAAGAAATGGTAGTGAGAGCGAACAAATAAATTATCATGTCGCTGCATTCATTGCCTTACAATATTGCTGCTCAGGATTGAACGTCGGTGTCTGGGCCTTTGTATGAACTCGCAAGCCATGCCTACAGGGTTTCACGATGATGAATTCCAATGTCGTGCGACATACCACTCCATCAAGCAAGATATCGGGACATATTTCACAAGGTGCAGGCACCAGCTGGGCTACATTCAACGCCGAGGTATTTGGCTGCCGTCATTTGTAAAGAGTCAGGAAAACGAGGTCAATAAATCAGTCAATTGGTCATGGTAAATAGAGATTACTTTCTGCCTTGGAGTATACCTACTCCTGTACTGAATTTGTCGAACCCTCCTTCGCGAGGAGTTCAAATGGACCCTGCAGAATTTCAACGAGTCATCCAAGATGATCAGAATCAGGCCCGATTCCGATCTATTCTTGATCAACGCCCAAGGGGCTTCAGGTAGCGGAGAATGCATTGCGATCTTTTGCAATCCGCTGGAATAGACTCCTCGTTGAAGGGGGGTCTGCACCATTAACGAATGGAGCATCCCCTGCGCGCTCCGAGTATGTCTCTCGGTTGATTACAGCCAAGAAAGATAACATGCTTCGAGATTAGAATTCACCTGCATCGTACCGGAATCTCAACTACATGAATTTGTTCACATGACATCAATAGCCCTGCTATGTGCGCAGGTGACTTGTTTTGCCTCGGGATTTATGGCGCATACGGGGAACGCTCGAAACATTGTGACCGGATGTGAATTTCATCCTGTGGTTATCCCCAAGCCATTCGATATCTGCGATGGTGGGCAGGTGATCATATCATCAGAATCTGGCCAGATCCTGGTCGGACCTCAATCAATCGGGATGGTATGTTATCTATAATAAGGGTGATAAGATATGCCTGTGCGATGAGTGGTGAGTACTTGAGTGTGCAACAAATAATATATGTGAATGAATGCTGCAGCCTGCATTCATATCCATCGACGGTGGCTACAGGTATGCTCTTGCAGATCTGCGTGCCATCTACGACGTTCGAGCAGTGAGCAGTCATTGACACAATCTTATAGAGAGAACATTACCTCAATGACCTTCCACCCTCCAGTAAACTCGTCCGACATCTCTTCCGCTACGCGCGTGATCACAGCCGCATAGGTGCACTGTTCCACACGGTTCTCAGCTCCAACTACAACCTCTCGCGAAACAGCATTTCTGAACAGTAGCATTTCCTGAGTAGCAAATGTGACGACAAACACCGGAATGGAATTCTCAAGGATTTTCCCATCCGATACCTTGGCCCCAAGTCAGAAATGATCATTCAGGGGTAAGTTGATGGCTTACATCGACTTGTCGTATATCAAGAACTTTGCTATCACTGATGAGCCCCTGACGAAGGTACTGCTCCATCGTTGCCCATAGCACATTGTATGTCTGCTCGTAACGATTCAGCATCTCATATATTCAAGACACCCAATGTGCTTACGGCTTCAGAACACCACCTCATCAATGCTTCCCGGTCAGCAGACAAATATGCATCGACAACTTCCGGGACGATGTATTCCCTTAGTTCTCTCTCGAATGCTTCGCGTGAAAAGTTTGGGTCAAGACTTCTCATCATGCGTGTCACCTGTGCTACCTCATTCTCTTCGAACCAAGAACCAATCGTTGACGTCACGGCGCGTATTGGGGTGACCAAGGGAGATTCCGACTCTTGGTAAGCAGAATGTAAAGCAGACATTCGCTGCATGACAGGATTGGTAACCTTGAAGTTCTCCCATGCTTCCTGTCTTGCAGAGGGTTTCACGAAAACGAGTGCTTGACCGGCTCTAGAGAAGCGCGTTGAGAAGTGGTATAAGTGTGCATAGAATTGAGCTCACTCAGGATCCTCTGAGACAGCACGCCGGGCGGAAAGTCCAGCTTTTTCGAGACGCTTTTGCCGCCGCAGCCTGCGAGCCTCCTTATCCTCAAAGCCAGCATGCTTTGCAGAGCCAGAGTCGTCAAGTGCGTCGACCAAGGTTTCTGCTAGAGTCTTGTAGGCAGCTGTATTGCGGATAGGTTCGGTCGTATGGGCGATGGTATTGGAAAGAGAAGTAGTAGCGCGAGATATCTGAGTGGGTATAGGTGAAGTGACGAGAAGTGGGGAGATTGGAAATCGACTTACTGCGCGCATGATCTCGCTCTCCTCCATGGTCCTCAGTGCCTCGGAAACAGCATCACCGACCTGGACACCGGTCTTTTTGAGTTCCTCCGCCGCGGCCCTCAAGCGAGGGTTTTCTTTGATACTTGAAGTGAGCTGGAAGAACAGATGTTGAGCGAGACGGAGATTTGTGGGGAGGGGCTTGAATAGGTACCCTTGCACGCTCGTAGACATCTCTGGCGCGTTTCAGAGCTTCGGAATCCTGGAGCTTGTCTACGTCGCCCTGTAGTTGCTTGACATTGTCCTGTAACTCTCTGTTCTTGCGGAGTTCTTCACGGAGGACTTCGACGAAGGTCTGGAAGGGAGATTTGGGAGGTTCGTTGTGGGAGCGTGAGGAGGGATGGAAGAAGCGGGATGGAGGGCATATCCGGAAGGGAGGTGGAAAGAGCGCGGAGGGAGTATGACGGGGCAGCAGACGCGCACGTCGAGCGACGAGGAAACTTCGGACATGACGAGGCAGCATCACAGTCAACGCTCAAGACTGACAAAAAAAATTCATTTAGTAAACTAATATTACACGTTACTTAACGGTCACGTGGTACCACTTCACAGGAGATCCGATTGCCCAGTCAACACCCGGGACGGCAAGACAAGCAAGTTTGATTAAGACAGCTTGACGATCTGAGCATCCATTCGCTCTGAACAATCAAAAGCTGTAGAGGCAGTTTTGGTGGCGACTCGCAAAAATTTCCCATTTTCCCCAATAAACTAGTATTACATACAGGTTAACAGTCACGTGGTACCCACTTCACAAAACATCGGGTATTGTGCCATGCTCAACGGACCTGCTGGGTAGCAGGAACACCCTTCGGGATAGGCGCATGTGGAACAGGTGCGTGCGGTGTCCTGACTTTGATACCTATGAAAAGTATTAGAAGATCAAGTGTCTCGCCAGCTTGCCAGGTGCTCACCGAGATCTTCACAAAGGAGGTCAGCTCCCTTCTCACCAACCAACAGGGCAGAAGAATAGGTGTTCGTGCCGAGGTTATCCTGCCCACAGATGAGTACTGCAGGACTTGCGAATGAAAGATTGCAAACGTACAGGGCAGATGCTCAAGTCGACACACTTCAAGTTCTGGGTGCCTGGAGTGCGACGAACAAGATAATCAGCCTTTTGCGATGACGTCCATCTTGGCACAGTTTACCATAGACATTGAGACGACCGTCAACGACTCCACCTTCTTTGCGAGGCTTCATGGCTGGGAAAAACATTGGATTACAGTGCTGATTGTGAAGAAAACAGCCTTACCGCAAGTGCCCAAACTGTGCCAGGTGGTCTCGACGTGGTCTTGTAGCACATTGAGGTTAGCGTTTGTGCCAAAGAATACCAACAAGGACGGACGCACCGGAAATCCAGTTGTCGATGGCCTCATCGTCCTCTTTGGAGTATTTGATATCATCGTGGACTTTGTGAGCATCATACGGCTCGCTGGGGTTGTGCCATGTGCCCATGTGAATACCGACAGTAAAACCGTCGGGTAGCAATTGCTTCGCGGTCTTGATGTCAATGTCTTTGGCCGCCGCGGGGGAAGCGGGATGGAAGTGAGGGTGGTGTGAAGTAAGCTCGCCACGGAAGGCTATATAACTCGCCGTCAAAAAGGTTTGCAAAACGAATTTATAGTACCCACCATCCATGCGACGGGCAACCTCGCGAGTCTTCTTGTAACTCCAGCGGATAGGAGCAAAATCGGCCTTGTTGTTCATGAAACCGCTGTCGAAGTAAGGCTCGACATATGGGTTGGAAGATGCGATGTGGATCTGTTGAGCAGTTATGGAGAAATCGCGACCACGCGGATGGTATTCACTTACTTTTCCACGACTAGCAGGGTATTCCTTGAGGCAGGCAGATGAGTATTCCAAAGATAGCTAAATGCGTAGATCATACCAAGTACTGGAACCTGCATGGCACTAGTCAGCCACCGAGTTCTTGGAAACACTACCTATCTTCACTTACATGGTTATGTACTTCCCAGGAGGAAGCAACGAGTGGTCAGCATAGGCTGTCATAGTAGAATGAGCCGGGTTGAGGCGGGCTTAGAAAAATTGAAATAAAGCAAACCTCCAGAGACAATGGATCCGAACCTGTATGCTGACGCTTAATACAGATGGACCATTCAAGGATCCTCATACTCACATGAGGGGTTTGTCAGGCTTGTCCTTGAAGTACCTGTCCCAGAGAGCATTGAATTCGGGGCCCATCTCTTTGAGCTCTTTCTCGGTAGGGCGAATCTGAATCCCGGAATTAACTCGTTTTTTCCACAGATATGACACGGTTGAGAACCAACCTTGAACCCAGCATCGATGGCGTTGGAGGACAAGCGTGCTTTCTCGGGACTTGTCTCCCATTCGGCGAAGAGCTAGAGGCCGAGTTAGTTTATGTAGTACAGGTAGACGGACGTTCGGTTACCTCCTTCTGCGCCTTCTCGTCACCGCGCAAGAAGTCGTCAACAGTGGTGCTCTCATTAGAGACACGGTAGACTGTCGACATTATTAGTGTGTACAACAAGACAACAGGAGACAAGATGATCCTCACTCGACAATGTCGTGTAGTGGTCCTGGTACTCCTCGCTGTTCATTGCAGGTGGCCTCAGAGCTGAGCCTCGAGTCTTTATGCACAGATCACCTACCCAACTCCAGGAAGATCGCTGACAACGTTGATGTTAAGTTGCTTCAACAAGTTTGCTGAGCCGACACCAGAGCGCTCGAGGATCTAGAAGTATGATCGCGTAAGCCCGCAAAACGTTTGTTTCATTGGTCTGAATATACCTGAGGTGTTCCAAGAGTACCAGAGCTAATAACGACATATTTGCGGGCTCGGACCTATCGATGAACTCAGGAATGTCAGGAATATGTAGCAAGGAATAGCACTCACAATTGTTTCCTGGACCTCAGCGTTGTTGGCGCGGTTCCTTGAGGGGACGTAGGCGACCCCGACAGCCTTGGTACCCTCGAAAATAACACGCGAGACGCGAGCGTTGGTTCGCAAGTAAAGATTGGACTGGACATCTGTGACGCTGTGTACATATGCTATCGCGGAACTTTAGCGTGATGACACACGGGGAACGGACTAGGCTCACCAGTCGCGGCATCACTGCGACGACCGGTGTGTCGGTTAATATACTTGGCCCAGATCTCAGCGGCATGGCTGGTATCGAGATCTGTTTACGTCAGTGTCTGACCTTCCGTGTGAGGCATTAGGTATCACCTTGAATATCATCTGACAATAGATGATGAGGCAGGAAATATAATTGGTTAATGAGACACTACTTACCACTGAACGGAACGCCGATAGCGTGCGAAGCACGCAGGAAATCCTGGGCAAGCGGAGTGATTTGACCTCCGTTACTGATGGCAATCGGGCCATCGTATCCATGGGTATCATTGTTAGTTGGCTTTTGGTAGTTCTCGAGCTAAAAAGGGTTATGAGTTAGAGTATTACCCTCCTCTATACTTGGTCCAATGAATCGTACCCGCTTCATCAGTGGGAGGAGATCTGAGGGGCTAATCAGTTATTGTCCAAAACTGGCAAAATGAACCCACCCTTGGCGGTCCAACCAGGAGTCTTGAAGTCATCTGCAAATGAATTGTCACACATTAGCAATCAAACGGTATTCTTGATAACCAACCCCAGTCAGAAGCAGAAGCCTGTCATTGATGTGTTAGAACTCCATGGGGATATAGACTGATGGCAAACTTACTCTGGTATACATCTGCGGAAGAGAATAATGCGTTCATATCGAAGACGAAATCGTTGAATACAGAATCATACCTGGAAGTTGATGCTAGAAGAGTCGTTGGTCAATATAATGAGCTGTCAACAGCGTAGTACACTGACCTACTACCGCCACCTTTAAGGGAAAGGTGCGAAAAGAATAAGCGGTTGATTCATCCTGATCCAATTGATACCTTACCCAGGATGTTGGCGCATCTGCACTAAACATCAGTACCACAACTCAGAGCGCAGACACAAAGAACCGGAACTCACGGAACAATACTCTGCCTTCCTCTGAGGTAAGGCGACGGTTGAGAGTCGACATAGAAAGTAGCCTTGTCATTTCTGCGGTAGCTGTTAACTCTACCAGTATCAAGAGGCTCGATCCCTACGTACATGCCGTCTCGTTGCATGTTCTTGACGTAGATACCAGGCCTGTATACCCAAGGATCATCACGGTTGTTGGCTCCCGCTGTCAAACAAGTAATGAGGGCAGCGGTTATATTTCAACAAGCGGTCTGACCTTCGATGAGCATGACCTTTAGGTTGGGATCAGCGTATGCCAGCCGTCCGGCGACAACGCTGCCTGCGGGACCACCGCTACAATCATGGGTCAGAAAGACGTCGAGCGAGGCGCATTGCATGGTGTTCTCACCCGCAAACGATGACATCGACTTCTTGTGGATGAACCATGGTGAATCAAGTGTCCAGAGGAGTGACTCGTCTGGGGCCTTGGGGGGGATCCAGAGGGCTTTTTATACCCCCAGCACGACAAACCAAGAGCGGGGTCCCATATTGCCTACACCCAGAATCCACACAATATCTCAAGAGAAAGATCATATGATTCAATTGCCGCTATTTCCCGGAGTAGTGTGAAGGATGTTCGCATGAAGCCCGGCGGAGACAGGGGCTACTGTTATGGATGCCACACATGGTCCACGACTCGGCTATCGCGGATTCCAGGAGTTTGGGGCTGCCTTCACAGGGATGATAGGCTCCGGGGAGTGAGATGGCTTGTGGGTACAAGTTGACGAAGCAAGAACTACCACCACGAAACGGTGGCACCCCCAGGACCCCAGCAAGAAAAACCCACCCAACCACTTCCTGCGCCCATATCCCCACAAACCTTCGTAATCTAACTCCCGGGAATAATCTTACCCCCTTCTCCAGCGCATTTGCTACCCCTCAACCCCTCCTAATCCCACTCAAATCCATCTTAGCCCTCATGCCAAGCCCAGCTGGGGTCTCAACAGAGCCCCAGGCGCACTCGGAGATTGACCACCAAGAAGAAACAATTCATTCTCCGGAATAAACCGAGGAGTGAATTACTTCTTAGTAAGTAGGAACCAAACAACCCCGAGGCTCAACAACCTCACCGACGCCCGCATGAAATCAAATTCCCCCCTGATGAAGATCCCTCCTCGAGTTTACAACAGCTGCCCCTGGTATCACCGGTCACCCCTCTCCACGTGGAAATCCTTAGAGCCATCACCACCCTTCCGTGCCGCACATACAGGCCTGTCACCCCTCTCAGAGATTGTGAACGACTACCTGAACTACACAGCCCACCTACTTAGACTCTCCCCCTGCATGCACCCATTGTGAGAAGGTTTGTTGGACAATAAACAATAAACAAGGATCTAAAATAAACTAAAAAGTTGACGAAGCGATCTTGGACTTGTTAGCCTCACACTTAAGGCGAGTCTCCCAGCCTCTGGAGATGGCCCATCAGCATCGAAATCAAGTATAACCCAGCTTCGATCAGATTTTGATAGCCTTGGATAAGACGGTCAATGGTCGGACTAACCTCGAGCTCTCGGAAGCCGACGCAGCGCGGATCCCACAGTTAAAATCGTACTGTGGGGTAGCTACTTTCGTAAAAGATTTCGCGTCCGCAAGAATTTTGATGCACTTATAACGTCGTCGGTTGTTGTGGGTGAAAGTACGGGTCTTGTCCGGGCCAATTGTACCCACAAACCAGCTCGGTGATTTCGACAACTTGGCATCCTGCCAGAAATCAGTCATCTATCAAAATAAGACTGGAATAGATGACATCAGCTTCAACGAGAATAGTAAGGAATACCACACGACATACCTGTTTTCACTTGGTGCTTCATGTCAGGGGGATACGTTCCGAGTGTTGAGGAACGTGCATTAACATCCCACAGGAACTACCGTGTGAGTGCTCGATCCAGTGCCCTGGTGGTCAAATTTGTCGCCCCATAAGTAGTCCCAGGCGGGTCGGATCCATAGCTTGGCCACCGGTGATCGCACCCTTGAATCTTGAGAGTCGAAGCGCGGAACATCCGACCGGCAAACTGGACGGGGGCTGGCGGGAGAATTACATATGCCAGTGTAGCACCTAATGGTGTGTGGACATTCAGTCATCTTCAATGATTTTCAACGAGCTTTAAGAAGGGGGGAATGATCAGGCGATGGTCTGCAACGAGACTGGAATCTGAAGTCGAAGTTTAGCGCCAACAGAGTCACTATAAGTGAAAGCGCCAGGGTACAGTAATACAATCGGACATAATGTAAGTATACGGTTGAGACCGTCAAAACCCATGCTGCTATTCCTACGAAAGACAAAGAAGATTATCACAACAGATGTACAATCTAACTATACATACTCCGAGCCACGCCCCTTCCACTCGATCGCATTGGCCCCAGTCCGGTGGAGAATGAGACTCGAGGTACAATACAATTGATCGATCGAAGACGCCCCGCGCGCATATTCCAGACCATCTCATCCATTGTTGCCGGCAGCAAGCCGCAACGTCAACACACGGTCATCGGACACTACCAGGATTTCATCGCGATCGGCTTGGGTGTATCTAGGGTACTGACCATATCCCGCTGCCACAGGCGGTCCATACCCAGGCCGCCCATACGCAGACGACGGAACTTGTTGATACGGGTTTGATTGGTATGGTTGCGGAGCATAATATGTGTGATGGTGTAGGTTTGCTGTTGATGTCCCTGATGGTGGGGTATCTGCAAACAGCAGGCGAAGGTTGTTTCCTTGGATGACTTGGGAGATGATACCCGTTTCGACATGTCGAATCTCCACAAACGTGGGTTCGAACGCCAGGACATACGGATACCTCATCGCTAAGCGGTGCCCTGTCAGGTAAACGAATGTCGCAAGCCATCTTTTGTACTCACCGAAACCTGTCGGTGACCCCTCCCAATAGACCATGAAATTTGGTCGCGACCGCCAACCGCTCCTGTTGACATAGAAAGCAAATTCTTCGACCCCCCGGAGTAAGTACCAATAGTGGCTATCCTAGCTCTTGCTCTTACCATCATAGCATAGCAGGAATTCGTTGTCGATCCGATAGATGGCCATCGGACGCAAGTTCTCTCGCTTCCTCACAAAGTCCAGTGATGCATCAGCTGGATCCAACAAACTCTGGGTATCCAAACTCTCGAGGTCAACGATCTCAAAGCCCTTCGAACAACCCACACAAAGTCTCGTTTTCAGGAAATGTATCGAACTTGATTCAACGGGAATGTAGAACTCCTGGCTTGCCTGTCAACAGGTACAAGAAAAGAAAGACGAAAGACATACTCTGAAAAGTTTCAGCGTGTCATTTCCTCCCTGCAAAAGCTTGCGGAATGTCGGTTTACTCCGCCCGCGTATGTTTTGATCAATAGGCTCAAGGGTCTTGATTGTGCTGGAAAGTGGACTCGACTTCACGACGCAAACAAGGGTTTTTCCAAGGCAGATGCCAGCTTTGAAAAATGATGTATGCGAGGATATACGCTTCGCACGCTTCAGACCAGCCATCGGGTCCATGGGATCAAGGGATTCCAAAGGGAAAGTGATCACTTGTCGTTCTGTAAAAAATGTACATGAGTTACGAACAACAGCACGAACAGAAACTTACCTGAAAGTACGATGAGGAGCTGGTACTCTTCAAGAACATCAACCTGCGACACGTCCAGCAATGCCAAGACTTTAATGGGATCCCTATTCTGTTCCCTCAGGTCCGATAGGTAGACACCGTCATCTGTTCCAAAGGCTATCCGTCTTCCATTCGCTATATCACCGTCAGCTCGATCTTAACTGTTTGTACTCCGACTCACCGAAGGGAGCTGCGCAGTTTACCCTATTGGTGCCCAGGAAGAAACCTTCAGAAACGGTTGTCGTATCAAAGGCCATACTTCGTTCCCTCAGTAAATCTTGCTGTTTTGTTATAGTCTCCACCCATTTGCGATGGCTCACGAAAGTGCTCGCCCATAGTGTTATTTGGTAAAACTTTCGCCCGAGGTGTACAAACGTGATCGCAAAGTCGCCTTTGCCATCGACCTTGATCGGGATCTGAGGGGGATAAGGCGCACTACGGCTCAAGGCTTTCTTCGTGACTTCCTTGCTTTGGGCGGAAATGAAGAGGAGTTCCAATGGGATGGGCTGTGCAGTCGAATGATCCATGGTTCACCAAAACGGGGACAAAAATCAAGAGGATGAACTTACACGTCGATAAACTTTGTATTGTTCATGCTTGGATTTTTGCTTGACCATTAACAACGCATGATCGAAGAGATATACCAACAAATCCCCGTTGTCCCCTTGAGAGCCCCCACGTTTATTCAACGCGCCTTTATAAACGAGCTCCCGGGAAGGGTCTTGTAATTTCAGGTCCTAAACGCCATAAAGACCTTAACATACGATACTCGAAGTAAAAACAGATGCGAACCACTTGCTCTCCAGGCCTATACACTAGCTGCTGGTCGAGCTGTAGTAAGTTGAACCTGTTTTCGGTCTTTCCAGTTTCCACGTTCACTTTGGCGAGGAACCCCCGAACGATGCCGACGGCTTGTGCAAGAGTCTGCTTATCGGAATTATCTTCGGACGTGTGTTTAATGACAGCTTCCAGTAGCAATGGGTATCGCGCAAGACGAGTCGTGGGCTTGGTGAGGTAGCCATTCAGTTCGAGTTTGCGAGATTCAGGAAGTCGTTCCGTAGTCTGCACGCATGCTGTGGTGAGCGATGCTATCCTTCAACTCCAATACGCGACGTACCTCAACGAATGCCGCAAAGGCCGGATTAGAGCTTTTTTCCTTTTCAAATTCATACTTTCCGTACAGCTGATGAGCACCATACGATACGAACGGGCCGAAATGAGGCACCGCCTCAAGCAAGATATCGCCAATACACTCGACAACAGCGTACGACTTTTGACGTTTATTGAGTGCATCGCGGAGGCGGGTGTTGACGACGATAATCTCCTGGATATTCCAAAAGACCTGTTGGATGAAATCGGTACGGCGGTCTGCAGGGACAATGTCGCTGTCTTTGAGATTATTTACCCAGACCTGCAAAGAGGTTGGTGCGTGAAGAGAGCAAGATGCGAGAGACGGAAGAATGGCACATACGTCTCGAAGGTACTCCATGTCCCGCACGAAGTCACGCTCTGTATAGATCACTTCATTGATAGCCTCTTGTCGCTTTTTCTCTGTATCTGATACACTGTTCACCACTTCTTGTGGCACTGAATGTATCCAAAGGGTCCCAGGCTCCTGCAAGGCGGGGTCAGTAACATATATTCACCCACAGCCGCAATGCCTACCACAAGATCGCCTAAACTCTCCCGCGAAATCTGTTTCTTGAGACCAGGTTGAGGTTTCATGTTCAGCCTCGCCTGTTGCTCTAATCGCCTCGGACATGCAATGCTGTAACATAGTTGGTCCCTTGTGCACGTAGGGGAGTAGCAATCCGTCAAAAGAGTAAAAACACCGGAGGGAAGGGGGATTTCGTCGATAGCCTCCGTGCCTTGCGACTCTCTGGGTTCGGGTCCTCCTGTCACTGGCGACGAATCTTTCTCGTGAGAGTCACTTGAGCCGTGTCCCGTAGAGACCATTGATACCCCCCTCGAGCCATCCGACTTGGGTTGCACAGGTGACTTGCTCTCTGCGTCATCATTATCAAGGTCGACATCGGCGGTAGTCAGCTCCCCGCTGACGAAGGGACTCAGCTTGGCCCTGAACTGATAGAGCTCTGCCGCACTGTCTCGTAGGCGATGGTCATATGTGACATCATGGAAGAATTTCTGTGCATCCAAGGCCCGCCCTAGTAGCAGAGCCAAGTTCCGGTCCGTAGTTTTGATGATGTACGCGATCTTGTCCACTGCTTCCCGTCCGTCGAACGCTTCTTTGTATGTGAGTCCATCCTTGATGCGGTCTGCGAGGGTGATGCGGTCTTTGAAGGCCTCTGCTACTCTGGAGAGCAAGGCAGGATAGATCAAGGGAGAACGACTGCGTGTCGCGGGAGCTTTTGTTGAGGCGGTAGGGGAGTTTCGACCACCTTGGAGAGACTGAGGTATGGGTTGGCGTGAACGAGCGTCCAATACAGTGCGCATTGAGTTTGAGGTAGAAGAGATGGACAGGGTCCTGTCCTGTATGGTGCGGTCGCGACGGAACGGAGGGCTAGGCACAGTGCGAGCCGAGTCCGAGGAGCACCGGGAAGCGACCGCTGGGCCAATGAAATGGTCAACAAGGGTAGATGAAGCGGGAGAGGAGTTGGCGAGGGATGAACGTGAACCAGCCATGAGGGCAGTGTCGAGCTGGAGGTGATGGGGGCGAGAAGACCCACTGTAGTCGGACCGGACGGAGAGGGGACTTGATTGGCGATTCTGAAGCTGCTGCGCGTGGTGGGCTTGAGGGAAAGGTGCGATGGCTAGAAGGAAGGCACAGAATTAGCGCATTGTGCAGCACGCCGACCAGATATGGACAGAGCAACCCACGTGTGCGTTCTGAAGTGTGAGCCCATGGCAACTCGCTGGCGGAGTCGTCTGCAGCCTGTTCATCGGTGCCAAAGCTGATGTTGAGACAGCCAATGTCAGGGTCGATTAGGCCCAGACGAGGGACGTCATCAGGAGGACGGGATGGGGTGCCATTCTGCAGGGGAGGGTCGGTGCGGTACACCTGTGCCTGATAAGCCTGGGCAGGGGTAAGACCGGACCTGGTGAGGGCCTCGAGTGCGGCATCTGGGGGATCTTCTGGTTTTGGGGGAATGATGGCGGATGTGATGGGTGCACTGACGACGGAGGGTGCGCGGGCATGGGGGG